>CAUYQV010060741.1:0-13670 GCA_963574575.1 Galagoides demidoff
GCCTGTGGTCCCAGCTACTTGGGAGGCAGAGGCAGGAGACTCGCTTGAGCCCAGGAGTTGGAGGTTGCTATGAGCTGTGATGCCATGGCACTCTACCCAGGGGGATAGCTTGAGGCTCCGTCTCAAAAAAAAAAGAAAAAAAAAGACTCTTATTAAATGTGTGTGAATTACCAGAACTTCTAAGAGAACATAAGATTACTCATATTAGAAGTTTATTTAATTAGATATACAAGAGTTATTTAAATACTCAATGGTTTTTGTTAATCAGATAAGTAAATTATTTGAATATAAAAATGAATATATTAAAAATTTTTAATGTAGCTTAAAAGGTTAGGAGAATTTAATTAACCAAGTTCTAAAGTCCCCTTACCAGTGTTTATAAAAATCGTAAAATTTCTCTGGGAGGCCAGGGTGGTTGGAGCGCCTGAGCTCACGGGTTCAAGACCAGCCTGAGCAAGAACAAGACCCCCGTCTCTAAAATTAACCAGGCATTGTGGTGGATACCTGTAGTCCCAGCTACTCAGGAGGCTGAGGCAAGAGAATCAACTTGTTATATATTTGTTTCCTCTTACAATGGAGCAATTTTCAAATCAAATATTTACATATTGTTTATCCCTTTTTTTTCTTCATTGTAATTACGGAATGAACGAGGACAAATAATGAAAGAATAATATAGTTGCATCAGTGACAAGAAGACTTGAAAAAAGAACAGAAGTATCTGTTGAATCTTGTCTGAATTTCAAATTCCCCACTGGATGACCAGACTGGCAATCATTTCAAATCCTCATCTGTTTTATTTAAATCTCTTGGTTAAATTTAATTTTCTCTGGAAAAAAAAAAAGATAATCGCTTGAGCCCAAGAGTTTGAGGTTGCTGTGAGCTGTGACAGCACAGCACTCTACCAAGAGCAACAAAGTAAAACTCTGTCTCATAAAAATAAAATAAAATAAAATAAAATAGACATATCTTTTAAAAAAATTTTAAGATCGGCTGGACATGGTGGCTCACGCCTGTA
Source organism: Galagoides demidoff (assembly GCA_963574575.1). NCBI lineage: Eukaryota > Metazoa > Chordata > Mammalia > Primates > Galagidae > Galagoides > Galagoides demidoff. The sequence goes on from CAUYQV010060741.1 coordinate 1,016, forward strand.
ATCCTAGCACTCTGGGAGGCCAAGGTAGAAGGATCACTTAAATTCAGGAGTTCAAGACTAGCCCCTGAGCAAGAGTGAGACCCAGTCACTACTAAAAATAAAAAATTAGCCAGGTGTTGTGGTAGGCACCTGTAATCCCAGCTACTCCAAAGGCTGAGGCAGGAGGATTGCTTGAACCCAGGAGCTTGAGACTACTGTGAGCAACACTGTTATCACCGCACTCTAGGCTGGGAGACAGAGTGAGACTCTGTCTAAAAAAAAAAAAAAAAAAATTGTAAGACAAAATGTTTAAGGAAGATTTGTAGTTTCAATAATGAGTATTTTCATTAGTGATAGTAACCCTGACTTATCTTTTTTTTCATTTATCTTTTCTAATTAAATTTTTACTTTTGATATACTTCAGCTTCACGTGCAGTTTTAAGAAATAATCCAGGCTCAGCGCCTGTAGCTCAAGCAGCTAAGGCGCCAGCCACATAACTAGAGCTGGTGGGTTCGAAGCCAACCCGGACCCGCCAAACAACAAAGACAACTATAACCAAAAAATAGCCAGGCGTTGTGGTGAGCACCTGTAGTCCCAGCTACTTTGAGAGGCCAAGGCAAGACAATTGTTTAAGCCCAAGAGTTTGAGGTTGCTGTGGGCTGTGACACCACAGCATTCTACCCAGGGTGACAGCTTGAGATCCTATATGCCTTTATCCAATTTCTCTCAATGGCAAAAAGTACAATACAGTATTGCAACCAGGATATTGACATTAAGATGGCAAGATACAGACCATTTCCATAACCATGAGGATCCCTGTTGCCTTTTACAACCACACCTATTTCCTCCCCTTACCATTGTCCTCCAACTCTCTCTAACTCCTGCAATCACTAATCTGTTCTCTATTTCTAAAATTTTGTCATTCGCAAACATTATATACATGTAACTTTTGAGAGTGGTTTTTGGCACTGGGCATAATTCTCCGGAAATTCATCCAAATTGTTGAATGCATCAATAAAGACTGTTCCTGTTTATTGCTGAATAATATTGCATGGTAGTGATGTGCCAGTTTGTTTAACTATTCACTCATTAGAGGCCATCCAGGTTACTTCCAGTTTTGTTTTGTTTTTGTTTTTATGAGACAAAAGTCTCTGTTACCCAGGCTAGAGTGCAGTGGCATCACCATAGCTCACTGCAGCCTCAAACTCCTAGGCTTGAGCAATCCCTCTGCCTCATGAGGCTCTGGAGTAGCTGGGACTACAGGCACACCACCATGCCTGGCTAATTTTTCAATTTGTTGGTAAAGATGGGGTCTCACTCTTGTTCAGGTTAGTCTCAAACTCCTGACCTCAGGCGATCCTCCCACCTTACTCTCCCAGGATGCTAGGATTATAGGTATGAGCTACCTCACCCCGCCTATTTCCAGTTTTGAGGTCTTATGAATAAGGCTGCTATGAATATTCATATACTAGTTTTTGTGTGAACACAAGTTTTCTTTACTCTGGAATAAATGCCCAAGAGTGCAACTGCCATTTCATTCAAAACTGCCATACTCACTTCCAGAGTGGCTTCACCGTTTTACATGCCGACCAACAATGTATGTGTGATTTAGTTTCTCCTCTTTGCCAGCATTTAGTGTTGTCACTATCTTTCGTTTGTTTGTTTCTTTGTTTGTTTGTTTTGAGACAAGAGCCTCAAGCTGTCACCCTGGGTAGAGTGCGGTGGCATCACAGCTCATAGCAACCTCCAACTCCTGGACGAAAGCGATTCTCCTGTCTTGGCCTCCCAAGTAGCGGGGACCACAGGTGCCTGCCACAACACCCAGCTATTTTTTGGTAGCAGCTGTCATTGTTTGGCGGGCCTGGGCTGGATTCCAACCCACCAGCTCAGGTGTATTGTGGCTGGCGCTTTAGCCGCTTGACCCACAGGCGCTGAGCCCACTATTTTTTAATGTAGCCGTACTGATAGGTATGCAGTGATATGTCCTTGTAGTTTCATTTGCACTTCCCTAATTGCTGATGTTGAACATCTTTTCATGTGCTTATCTGCCATCTGTATATACTCTTTGGTTAAATATCTCTCTTCATGTCTTTTACCCAATGCCTAACTGAATATTCTATTATTGAGTTTTTAGAATTATTAATAATTTCTACCTAGTAGTCTTTTGTCAGACACATAATTTGCAAATATTTTCTCTAAGTCTATAGCATATCTTTTCATCCTTTTTTTTTTTTTTTTTTTTAAGAGCCAGAGTCTCACTTTATCGCCCTCAGAAGAATGCCCTGGCATCACAGCACCTTCCAACTCCTGGGCTTAGGCGATTCTCTTGCCTGGGACTACAGACATCCACCACAATGCCTGGCTATTTTTTTGTTGCAGTTTGGCCAAGGCCAAGTTTGAACCCGCCACTCTTGGTATCTGGGGCCAGCGCCCTACTCACTGAGCCATAGGCGCCACCCTTTTCATCCTCTTAAAAAACCTTTTCACAGGATAAAAGTTTTTAATTTTGATGAAGTCCAATTTATCCATTTTTCTTTCATGAATCAAGCTGTTAGTATTTAGTCTTAGAACTCTTTACTTGGCCGTAGGTCCCAAAGATTTTTCTCTTCTGTTTTTCACACTTTCATATTTCATATTTAATTTTTTATCTTACTGCACATTTGTATTTTGAGTTGACTTTTGTATAACTTGTGCTACTTAAATCAAGGTTCATTTCTTTGCCTATAGATTCCCATTGCTCCAGGACCATCTGAGGAAAAGGCTTTCTTTCCTCCACTGAATTTTTTGCACTTTTTTCAACAACCCATTAGGGCATATTTGTTTTTTGTTTTGTTTTGTTTTTGCTGAGACAGAGTCCCACCCTGTTCCCTGAGCAGAGTGCAGTGGTATCATAGCTCACTACAGCCTCAGACTCAGGCTGTGAGCATCCTGCTGCCTCAGCCTCCAGTAGCCACTATGATTACAAGCACTTGCTGCAGCACCCAGCTGGGTTTCTCATTTTTTTCTGAGTCAGGATCTCACTCTTGCTTAGACAAAACTCAAACTCCTGAGCTCAAGCAATTCTCCCACCTCAGTGATTTCAAGCAGGGAGCTGATCTTTCATCTCTACCTAGTAGTACTCTGATTCCCAGGCTGGGACAGTACTGGCGGGGCTCAGGGGGCAGCTCCCCTTGCAGAAGGCAAAGCTATGACTCCTCCTCTAGGGTAGTGCCAGCAGGGTCCAGCAGTGAACTGAGCCAGCACCAATGAGGTTTAATGAGGTAGTGTAAGGTAGAATTAGTCTAGGCTCCATTCCCTTCTCCCTGCCTACCTGTGTCAGCACAATCCAATGGGAACCTGAGCCTCTACCCCCACCCAGCAACAATGAGGCAAAACAAGGAGGTAGTAGATGGGGCTACTTGGCATTCTACTCTCCCGCTCCCTGTTTGGGTGTCAGTGTTGCCCACAGGGGGAGCTGATCTTACATTCCCCATTTAATGGCAATAGAGTGGTGCAGGTGATTATATACACAGGTATATACATAGGTAGGTTATATTGTCTATGATATTCACTTCAGAATACGAAAGGAATATTACAAAACATTTGTTATTAAAAGAGGTATTGGAGGCCAGGCGCCATGGCTCACACCTGTAATCCTAGCACTCTTGGAGGCTAGGGGTGGGGGTGGGGGTGGGGGGTGGATTGCCTGATCTTATGAGTTCAAGACCAGCCTGAACTAGAGCCAGAGCCAGACTCTGTCTCTAAAAAAATAGCCGGGCATTGTAGCCAGTGCCTGTAGTCATCCCAACTACTTGGGAGGCTGAGGCAAAAGAATCACTTAAGCCCAAGAGTTTGAGGTTGCTGTGAGTTGTGGCACCACAGCAACCTACCGTGGCAGCAAAGTGAGACGCTGTCTCAAAAAAAAAAAAAAAGGCATTGGGTCTGATATGGATGAACCACAATGCTTTACATGGAGCTACTAGTATATGAAGTATTTGTGTCCCCATTTTCACAAGTGAGAAAAGTAATGCTCAGAGAGATCAATGACTTTCCCAAGTGAGCAAATGGCACAGCCAAGATTTGAACTCATGTATGCCTAACCAAGACCTCAGAACTCCCCTGGAAAGAATGATAATGATGTGGCAGAGATTACTCCATGAGTTCAACAAACCCTGTTTTCTTTTCCTTCTAGAAACACAGACGCACTCTATTCCCCACCTTCCCTGTGGTTAGGGATGGCTATTGACTGAGTTATGGCCCCTGGAATATGAGTGGGAATGATACATCACTTTAAGTCTGGGCCCCCCAAAACACTACCTGCAAAATTCTCCATGTTCTTGCTCTCTCTCCCCTCTCTGCCAGCTGGATGCAGACATATCCAGCAGAGGACTTCAGGGTCCCTAGGGCAAAGAAGGCTGGATCCCTAAACGACCATGTGGAACAGATTACCCCTTTCCCCTAGATCTACAAATGCACACTCTGAAATAAACCTTAATATTAATACTTACAATTTGAAGGTTATTTGTTACATCAGTTAGCCTATCCTAATATGAATAGTGTCACTAAGGGCCAAGAGCATCTATTCTATCCTGTCCCCAACCCCCACACCAGCCTCCAAGTGCTTTTGCTGACCTGTCTGCCTCCCAGTCGAAGTCTTCATTTTGCTTTTATCATTGTCACTGTCTTCTGGGATTGAAAGCAGAGTAGATGGTTTGCTTTTCTGTTTGGACCGCTGCCATGGGACATAATCCTACCAGACAAAACACAATCAGTCACACAGCACAATGGGTTCAAATGCCAGCTCCACCCTGTTTACAGAGATATTGTGTGTGACCTCCAGCAAATGACATTACCTGTCTGGGCCTCAATTTTCCCATCTGTAAAGTGGACCTAATAATAAAACCTACCTCAATGGATGCAAAAATTAGATGATTAAACCTACCTCTATGGGTGCAAAAATTAAAAGAGATGATAAAGCATGTGGTAAGTGTTCTATAAATCTTAGCTATCACTTTTTTAAATCAGTCAGCCAGAATTTACTAAGTACATCCAAGCTGTGCGGTGCTAAGAACTGTGAGAAACAGAAGGCATGGAAAAAAACCAAAACCCACCCTCAGAAAACCAGAGAAGCAATCAGAGATGAATAAGAGAGCAACGTTATACACTCTTAACATTCTGATAAGGTAGTGATAAGAGAAAAATGAGGTTCGGAGGCTTGCTCCGGGTCCCACAGCAAATGTGTAACTCAGCTAGCACTGGAATTCAGATCTCCAGCAGTCATGATCGTGATTGCTGAGGCTTACTTACTGCAGGGTCAGTCGGTTCCCCCTCCCAGACTCACCAGATTCCGGAATTTGGGGACCGCGAAGTAAGTCCAAGAGCGGCTGGATCTGGAAAGAGTTGAGGCGAGAAAGAACTTCCATTATTTCCACCCTATGAGGCTGCAAGCAGCAAACTTAAAACCGGCGTGGAGGCTCGAACTCAAAACTATAGTTCACGGTGCGCAAGAGCAGAGGGAGGTAAGGAATGCGGTGGGGCGGGGCGAGGACATTGTGGGCGGGGCGAGGACATTGTGGGCGGGGTCAGAGGAATGCGGGTTGTCCTCAAGGCAAGGGCGGGGCACGGCAGGGACACGCAGGCGCGCTCCACCACTCCGCCGCAGCTCCTTTTCACCTACTTCTGTAATTCGTTCTCCATTGGGAAGAAGGGAAGAAAAGTCGTGCGTTCGTGGGTCTCTGATCGGTTTCTCCAACTTTCTTGTCTCAAAGTAGATCGGCGGGACCCCGGCACTCAAATTTCCCGTGGAGACCGGAGGCTTCCTCTTGCGTTTCGGTCTCCAAGGAAACGGAACGCTGGCTACCGAGCGCCGAGAGGGACTAATCTCACAAGGCAAAATCCACCTCTCCCCGTTTCTCAACTTGGTTTCAAATACCCCTCAACTTGCCCCTCCTGTAACTCTGAATAATTGTATCAGATTTCTCCACTCTCATCAAACCTCCTTCACTTCCTCTCCATCCTCGCTCTTTTCTAATGACTTTGCTTCACTAAGAAAATCATGGGGATCAGTAAGCTCACAAGTTCACACCATTTCGTTTACTCACCTCCTGTACTATGTATAAACTACCTACTAAGATCAGTTCCTACACTAATGCATTGAATCCTGTCCTCTTTAATTTTCTCAAAAATATTGACCCAGCAATTCTCTCCATTTTCTCCTATATCATTTTCCCCCCCTCTCCTTTATATCATCGGTATACCAGCATATATTAATTTCTTCTGTTAGAAAAGAATGACCACTTCCCCTCCACCTACCCATCCATTTCTGCTTCACTTTACAGCAAAATTCCTGGACAGGTTTGCCCTCTCTATTTCACTTTACCGTCCTCCTCCCATTCCTCCAGTCAGCTTTCCAACTCCACCTTTCCTCTGAAACTGCCTTTGTCAACAGTCATCAATGACCTCCACTTTGCTAAACTCCATTGTCGCCTCTCAGTACTCCCCTTATTTGGCTTACCTGCAGCTTTTTTTTTTTTTTTTTGGGGACAGCGCCTCCAGCTATCCCCCTGGGTAGAGTGCTGTGGCACCACAGCTCACAGCAACCTCCAACTCCTGGACTGAAGCGATTCTCCTGCCTCAGCCTCCCAAGTAGCTGGGACCACAGGCGCCTGCAACAATGCCTGGCCATTTTTTGGTTGCAGCCATCATTGTTGTTTGGTGGGCCCGGGCTGGATTCGAACCCGCCATCTTAGGTGTATGTGGCGGTACCTTAGCCACTTGAGCCACAGGCGCTGAGCCTACCTGCAGCTTTTGACACAGCGGATCACTCCTTTCCTTGAAACACTTTCTTGGCATCCAGGAAACTGCTCTCTTGAGTTACTTCTTGCCTTCTTTTCTGGTCTTTCTTGCCCTCCTCTTCTCCCTTTACTATTGGAGTGTCCCAGAGCTCAGTCACAACCCTGTCTTTTGCTCTATCCATTCTCACTCCATTCATGCTCCCTCCTGGTCTCAAGGCTTCAGATGCCATTTGTACCCAGAATCCTCCCAGACTCACATCTCCAGCCCAGCCCTTGCCCCTGAATTGCAGCCACATACATCCAACTGCTTACTCAATGTCTCCACTTGGGCACCTAATTAACAACCCCAGTGTGCAAATTTTCCTCCCCTCAAAATGACAGCTCTCTGTTAGGAGTCCTCTTTGACTCATCTCTCATCCCACATCCAAGTTCTTCACCAGATCCTGTCTGCAATACCTTCAAAGTATATGAGGAATTGGACCATTAAGCACTCTCACTCTCTCCCTCTCTCTCTCTCTCTCACACACACACACGCACACACCTTTCCTCATGCACCTAGACTACAGTGTACCAGCTCCTGCTCTTGTCCTACTCCGGTTCTCTCTTTACACACCAGATTTGCTAGATAGAACATAGATAGATATAAAGTGCATTCCAGGCCTCTCTGCCTACTTGTCCTGGCAACCTGAGTCCATTTACTGTCTATAGAAAATGTATCTTGCTCTTGTCAGCCTGTATCTTGCTCTTACTCTGTAAATCTACCTTTCTCTTCCTCAATAAACCTTTGTTCTGTGCTTGCCTTAAAAAAAAAAAATGGGGGTGGCACTGTGGCTCAAAGGAGTAGAGTGCCGGCCCCATATGCCAGAGGTGGCGGTTTCAAACCCAGCCCTGGCCAAAAATGCAAAAAATTATAATAATAAGTTGTGACTTCCCCATGGAAGTTCTCCCTGATCACCCTGAGAGCCAAACGTCTCCACAAGGATATGAATAGGTTATAGAAGAGGAAACCTAAAAAAGCTAAAACTATGAAAAGACACACAAGTTCACTAGTGACCTGAAAAATGCAGATTAAAATGACAAGGAGACACCACAGGCAAACGCCAACAGGCTGGGTAATGCCAGTTGGAGGTGGTGAGGAGGGGAGAGGGAACCCTGGGCACTGCTAGTGGGGTGTGGACTGGCCTGGGCATTTTGGAGGACAGTCTGCCAAAACTAGGGGGGGTGGAGGTATGGACCCGCAACCCCCTCACACAGAATGCAGTGAGTGAGCACTGGGGGACACATAGCAGCACTGAAGGATCTTAAAAACATAGTGCTGAGCAAAACAAACTGAATGAGATCTATGACACTATTTACATAATTTTAAGTATATGCATATAAAGCAATACACATACATGTATAAGAACATGTGCAAACAAAAGGAAAACTTTTTTTTATGGCATCAGTTTTACCAAGTGACTTTTTCAGCAGTAGCCAGGAAAACTTAAATATCAGGGTGGCACCTGTATACACCCAGGCTGGCAGGTTTGAACTCAGTCAGCCCGGGCCAGCTAAAACAACAATGGCAACTGCAACAACAAAAAAAAATAGCTGGACATTGTGGTGGGAGCATAAGGCAAGAGAATCACTTAAGCCCAAAAGTCTGAGGTTGCTGTGAGCTGTAACGCCATGGCACTCTACCGAGGGTGACATAAACAGACTTTGTCTCAAAAAAAAAAAAAAACAAAACTCTTAAATATGTAAAAATGGTTGCCTTTTAGTGGGATGAAGAGACCAGAAAAGGAAAATGGAGATAAAAGGAAATCAGCCAGGCACGGCTACTCACACCTGTGGACCTGGCACTCTGGGAGGCCGAGGCAGATAGATTACCTGAGTTTGGCAGTTTAAGACCAGCCTGAGAAAGAGTCAGACCCCCCCATCTTTAAAAATAGCTGGGCATTGTGGCCAATGCCTGTAGTCCCACAGCTACTTGGGAAGGTGAGGCTAGAAGATGGCTTGAGGCCAAGAATTTGAGGTTCTTGTGAGCTATGATACCACGGCACTCTACCCAGGGCTACAGAGTAAGACTCAAAAAAAAAAAAAAACCAGAAAGAAAGAAATGTACCAGGTGTGGTGGTGTGCACCTGTAATCCTAGATACTTAGGAGGCTAAGGCAAGAGGATTGCTTGAGCCTAGGAGGTTGAGGGTGCAGTGAGCTATGATGACACCATTGCACTCTAGTCCAGGTAACAGAGCAAGACTTTGTCTCAAAAAAAAAAAAAAATACGAAGAAAATCAGAAGGATGAAATAATTTGAAATTGCTTAAACCTTTAATAGGGGAACATTACTATAGGATATTAGGGCAGAGCTCCCAACTTTTTCTGCTTCTTAAAAATTGAAGGAGAATGGTTTTTTCAGTTTTGTTTCTGTTTTTTTTTTAAGACAGAGTCTGACTATGTTGCCCTGGGTAGAGTACCATGGCATCACAGCTCACAGCAACCTTAAGTGATTCTCTTGCCTTAGCCTCCCAAGTAGCTGGGGCTACAGGCGCCAGACATGACATCGGCTATTTTTTGGTTGTAGTTGTCATTGTTGTTTGGCAGGCCCAGTCTGGATTCGAACCCACCCCCTCTGGGCACCCTTAGCTGCTGAGCTACGGGCCCTGAGCCAGGTTTTGTTTGTTTGTTTGTTTGTTTTTTTGAGACAGTCTCACTTTCTTGACCCAGTAGAGTGTTGTGGCATCAATAGCTCACAGCAACCTCAAACTCTTGAGTGCATGCCATCCTTTTGCCTGAGCCTCCCAAGTAGCTGGGACCACAGGTACCAGTCACAACGCCTGACTCAGGGTCTCACCCTTTCTCAGGCTGGTCCCAAACTCCTGATCTCAGATGATCCATTGGTCTCGGCCTCCCAGAGTGCTATAATTACAGGCATGAGCCACTGTACCCAGCCTGAGAATGCTTTAAATTACACTGTACACTGTGGTAAATAGAAGAGGCTGCTAAGATAAAAACAATCAGTCTGGCTTGGCACCCATAGCACAGTGGTTAAGGCACCAGCCATATACACCGAGGGTGGTGGGTTCAAACCCGGCCTAGGCCAGCTAAACAATAACAACTGCAACAAAAAATAGCCAGGTGCTGTGGTGGGCGCCTGTAGTCCCAGCTACTTGGAAGGCTGAGGCAAGAGAATCGCTTGAGCCCAAGAGTTTGAGGTTGCTGTGAGCTGTGACACCATGACCCTCAATCCAGGGCGACATAGTGAGACTCTGTCTCAAAAAAAAAAAAAAAAAAAGCAGGGTGGTGCCTGTGGCTCAAAGGAATAGGACACCAGTCCCATATGCCAGAGGTAGTGGGGTTCAGACCCAGCCCCAGCCAAAAACTGCAAAAAAAAAAAAAAGAGCTATCAGTCTGGGAACTCTGGCTACCCCTTTTGGCTTCCCCTAGAGCTAAGGGAACCGCTGTCAGTTACCCCCATTTATTTTCAGAGCACACTGTACCATAGGACTCCAGCTGGGAAGCTCTATACCAAGAAACTATCAAAAAGTAGAAGTAGCAGTACATGGCAGACCCGGTGATTGCCTTCCCAATAGACATTCCTCCTCCTCACCCTAGCTAATAGAGCTCATCTTATCCATGTGTGCATTTGCCCTAGAGGAGGCTCACCCCACCCCCAATCCCAGCTCCTATAGTCATGACCCCTCTGAGCTAGGTGTGCTGGGCCCATTTCCCTTACCAGTTAGAGGTCATAGAAAAATGATGAAAGGGGCAGGCCCAGTGGCTCACTCCTGTAATCCTAGCACTCTGGGAGACTGAGGTGGCTGGATTGCTTGAGGTCAGGAGTTCAAGGCCAGCCTAAATAAGAGCAAGACCAGGGGTGGTACCTGTGGCTCAAAGGAGTACAGCGCTAGCCCCGTATGCCAGAGGTGACAGGTTCAAACCCAGCCTCTGCCAAAAATAAATAGGAAGTGTTTTAAAAAAAAAAAAAGAACAAGACCCCATCTTTAAAAAATTATAATAATAAGGTGGCATGTCAGGATCTGCTTCTGACACGACTTGTCGGGGCCCGGGACTGGCCAGGTCTCGGCCCGGCTTAGGTAGGTTCCGGACGCGGACTGCTAAGCTACTTTACTCAGGAACAGTTTCTCTTAGGTGCTAGAGGGCTATCTACTTTAGCTGGAGAGAGGGAGAGAGTGTGTGTCTTAGAGAGAGTAAAGCCGTCTTCTTAGAACAGATAGATCTCAGTCTTTAGCTTGGTAATCTTCAGCAGAGAGATGCCGTGCTGGCGTTCTGCAGGCAGGAGAGGAGACAGAGTCAGCGTAAGCGAGTCTGTGATAGAAAGTGCACACCCTTTGACTGCCTTCTCCTTCAGCCTAATATGAGGCTGATCTCCTGCTTCTCAACACCACAGGTGTAGAGACTGCCAATTCACCACTGCTCTCATCTCGGGAGCTCTCATGCTTGTTAGGAGAGCTAAATCTATCCATGCCCTTTCCAGCAAAGCGTTCCATTACAGGTATTTCTTATAACTCTCACTCCTCCTAGCCATAAGCTATAGGGGCTGCTACAGTGGCACCCATAGCTCAGTGGGTAGGGTGCCGGCCACATACACCAAGGATGGTGATTCTAAACCCAGCCTGGGCCAGCTAAAACAACAACAACATCTGCAACAAAACTATAGCCAGGCGCTGTGGTAGGCGCCTGTAGTTCCAGCTATTTGGGAGGCTGAGGCAGGAGAATTGCTTAAGCCCAAGAGTTTGAGGTTGCTGTGAGCTGACACCACAGCCTTCTACCCAGGGTGATAGCTTGAGACTTTGTCCCAAAAAAATAAATATATATATATATATATTTTTTTTTTTTTTTGAGACAGGAGCCTCAAGCTGTCCCCCTAGGTAGAGTGCTATGGCATCTCAGCTCATAGCAACCTCCAACTCCTGGGCTCAAGCAAATCTCCTGCCTCCGTCTCCCAAGCAGCTGGGACCACAGGCGCCCGCCACAACGCCTGGCTATTTTTGGTTGCAGCCGTCAGTGTTGTAGGGCGGGCCCGGGCTGGATTCAAACCTGCCACCTTGGGTGTATGTGGCTGGCGCCTTTGCCACTTGAGCCACAGGTGCAGAGCCTAAATAAATAAATTTGTAAAAAGAAAAAGGAAAATGATGAAAATCTGGCTAAGGAGACATGGCAAGAGTCTATTCAGAGACTTTTGAGAAATGTTTTTATCACACTTTTTTTGTTTTTTGTTTGAGACAGAGTCTCACTCTGTCATCCCAGGGTAGAGTGCCATGGCATCATATCTCTCAGCAACTTCAAACTCTTGGGCTCAAGCAATCCTCTCGCTTCAGTCGCCTGAGTAGCTGGGACTACAGTACCCACCTCAATGCCCAGCTAGTTTTCTATTTTTGTTAGCGGTCTCGCTCTTGCTCAGGCTGGTTTCTTCAGCTCAAGCAATGCATCTGCCTTGGCCTCCCAGAGTGCTAGGATTACCAGTATAAGCCACCACACCTGGCTTTATCACATTTAAATAAAAGACATTGCTGGGCGGCAACCGTGGCTCAATGAGTAGGGTGCCGGCCCCATGTACCAAGTGTAGCAGGTTCGGACCCGCCCTGGCCAAACTGCAATAACAACAACAAAAAAAATGTAGCCAGGTGTTGTGGCGCCACCTGTAGTCCTGGCTACTCGGGAGGCTGAGGCAAAAGAATCACCTGGGCCCAAAAGCTGGAGGTTGCTGTGAGCTGTGATGGCACAGCACTCTACCGAGGGTAACAAAGTAAGACTCTGTCTCTAAAAAAAAAAGACATTGCAGAAAAACATTCCTTCATCCACTAATAGACATGATCACAACTGTGTGGGACTGTGGAATTGTAGAACTGTGAGGGGATTTGGTCACAGAGGACACACTGGGAATGGCGGGGGAGGGGGG
>CAUYQV010060742.1:0-13747 GCA_963574575.1 Galagoides demidoff
ACATTTATGCACCCAACCAGAATGCTTCTCAATTTATAAGGGAGCTCCTAACAGACATGAGCAACTTGACTTCTTCCAGCACAATAATAGTCAGAGATTTTAACACCACTTTGGCAGTTTTGGATAGATCCTCCAAGAAGAAACTAAGCAAAGAAATTTTAGGCCTAAAATTAACTATTCAACAATTGGATTTAACAGACATCTACAGAACATTTCATCCTAACAAAACTGAATACACATTCTTCCATCAGTCCATGGAACATCCTTCAAAATTGATCACATCAATTCTGGTCACAAGTCTAACCTCAGCAAATTTAAAAGAATAGAAATTATTCCTTGTATCTTCTCAGACCATCATGGAATAAAAGTTGAACTCAGTAACAACAGGAATGTGCATACTCACACAAAGACATGAAAACTAAATAACTTTATGCTGAATGATAGCTGGGTTAAAAATGAGAGTAAGAAGGAAATTACGAAATTTTTGTAACAAAACAACAATGAAGACATGAATTAGTAGAACCTGTGGGATACTGCAAAGGCAATCCTAAAAAGGAAATGTATAGCATTGCAAGCCTTCCTCAAGAGAACGGAAAGAGAGGAAGTCAACAACTTAATGGGACATCTCAAGCAACTGGAAAAGGAAGAACATTCTAACTCCAAACCCAGCAGAAGAAAAGAAATAACCAAAATTAGAGCAGAATTAAATGAAATTGAAAATAAGAGAATTATACAACAGATCAATCAATCAAAAAGTTGATTTTTTTTTTGAAAAGGTCAATAAAAAATAGATAGACCTTTGGCTAACATAACCAGAAACAAAGTAGTAAAATCTCTAATTTCATCAGTCAGAAATGACAAAGATGAAATAACAACAGACTCCTTAGAAATTCAAAAGCCTCTTAATGAACATTACAAAAAACTCTATTCTCAGAAATATGAAAATCTGAAGGAAATGAACCAATACTTGGAAACAGGCCACATTCCTACACTTATCCAGAAAGAAGTGGAAATGTTGAACAGGCCTATATCAAGTTCTGAAATAGTATCAACTATACAAAATCTCCCCAAAAAGAAAAGTCCAGGACCAGATGTATTCACATCAGAATTCTACCAAACCTTTAAAGAGGAACTAGTACCTATATCACTCAACCTTTTCTAAAACACAGAAAAAGAGGGAATACTTCCCAACACATTTTACAAAGCAAATATCACTCTGAACCCCAAGCCAGGAAAAGAAAATTATAGACCAATATCTTTCATGAATATAGATGCAAAAATATTCAATAAGATCCTAGCAAACAGAATCCAGCATTATATCAAACAAATTATACACCATGACCAGGTTGGCTTTATCCCAGGGTCTCAAGGATAGTTCAATATGCATAAGTCTAGAAATATAATACATTACATAAACAAAATATAAAACAAAGACCATATCATTATCTCAATTGATGCAGAAAAAACTTTTGATAATATCCAGCATCTTTTTATGATCAGAACACTTTTGAAAATAGGTATAGATGGGACATTTCTTAAAGTAATAGAGGCCATATACAGCACAACCACAGCCAATCTTATGTTGAATGCAGTTAAATTGAAATCATTTCCATTCAGATCAGGAACCAGGCAAGGTTGCCCACTGTCTCCATTGCTTTTTAATGGACTTTAATGGAAGTCTTAGCCATTGCAATCAAGCAAGAGAAGGTGATCAAGGGTATCCAAACAGGAACAGAGGAGATCAAACTTTCACTCTTCAAGATGATATGATTGTATATCTGGAAAAATCCCAGGGAATCAACTACAAAACTCTTAGAAGTGATCAAGGAATATAGCAGTGTCTCAGGAGACAAAATCAATACTCACAAATCAGTAGCCTTTATAAATATACCAACAATAGTCAAGATGAAAAAACGGTCAAGGACTCTATTCTTTTTACAATAGTGCCAAAGTAGATGAAATATTTGGGAGTTTACCTAACAAAGGATGGGAAAGATCTCTATAAAGAGAACTATGAAACTCTGAGAAAATAAATAGTTAAAGATGTCAGCAAATGGAAAAACATACCACGCTCATGGCTGGAAAGAATCAACATTGTTAAAATGTCCACACTACCCAAAGCAATATACAATTTTAATGCAATCCATATTAAAACATCACTGTCATATTTTAAAGACTGGAAAAAAATAATACTTAATTTTATATGGAATCAGAAAAAACCCCAATTAGCCAAGACATTACTCAGAAATAAAAACAAATCAGGAGGACTCACCCTACCAGACTTCAGACTATACTATAAATCTATAGTGATCCAAACAGCATGGTACTGGCACAAAAACAGAGAGGTAGATGTATGGGACAGAATAGAGAACCAAGAGATGAGCCCAGCTACTTATTGTCATTTGATCTTTGATAAACCTATCAAAAACATTCAGTGGGGGAAAGACTCCCTATTTAACAAATGGTGCTGGGTGAACTGGCTGGCACCCTGTAGAAGACTGAAACGGGACCCACACCTTTTACCACTAACTAAGATAGACTCTCACTGAATAAAATATTTAAACTTGAGACATGAAACTATAAAAGTACTAGAAGAGAGTTCAGGGAAAACACTTGAAGAAATCAGCCTGGGGGAATATTTTATGAGGAGGACCCCCACCCCAGGACAAAATTGTTTCAATTTTTGAAGCAACACCAAAAATACATTACTTGGATGTGATTGAACTAAAAAACTTCTGTACAGCCAAGAACACAGTATGTAAAGTAAGTAGACAGCCCTCAGAATGGAAGAAGATATTTGCAGTTTATTTCTCTGACAAAGGTTTAATAACCAGAATCCACAGAGAACTCAAACGTATTAGCAAGAAAAGAACAAGAGATCCCATCTCAGGGTGGGAAAGGGACTTGAAGAGAAACTTCTCTGAAGAAGACAGGCACATGGCCTACAAACATATGAAAAATACTCATCATCCTTAATCATCAGAGAAATGTAAATCAAAACTACTTTGAGATATTATCTAACTCCAATAAGATTAGCCCACATCACAAAATCCCAAAACCAGAGATGTTGGTGTGGATGTAGAGAAAAGGGAACACTTCTACACTGCTGATGGGAATGCAAACTAATATGTTCCTTTTGGAGAGATGTTTGTAAAAGACATAGGAATCTAAAAATAAGACCTGCCATTTGATCCTACAATTTCTCTACTAGGTATATATCCAGAAGACAAAAAATCACATTATAACAAAGATATATGTGCCAGAATGTTTATTGCAGCTCAATTCATAATTGCTAATTCATGGAAGAAGCCCAAGTGCCCATCAACCCATGAATGGATCAATAAATTGTGGTATGTGTACATCATGGAATGAATATTATGCAGCCTTAAAAAAAGATGGAGAATTTACCTCTTTTATGTTTACATGGATGGAGCTGTAACATATTCTGCTTAGCAAAGTATTTCAAGAAGGAAGAAAAAGTATCCAATGTACTTAGCCCTATTATGAAACCAATTTATAAGCACCCACACTTCCATATGAATGCCCAACTACAGCCCAAGATGAAAGGGAAAGAGGAGGTGGGGGAGAATGGGTGGAGGGAGGGTAATTGGTGAGACCACACCTATGGTGCATTTTACAAGGTTACATGTTAAATCTACTAAGTGTAGAATATAAATGTCTTAACATAATAACTAAGAAAATGAGGTGAAAGCTATGTTACCCAGTTTGATGAAAGTATTTCAGATTGTATATAAAACTAGCACATTATACCCTGTAATTGCATTAATGTATACAGCTATGATTTAATAAAATAAATAAATAAATAAATAAAACAATAATAATAATAATAATAATGATAGGGATAACAGTGACTCTGTAGAGTGCTTTGGGAAGTATAGACATTTTAACAATGTTGATTCTTCCCAGCCATGAGTGTGGTATGTTCTTCCATTTGTTCATATCTTCTCCTATTTCTATTCTTAGGGGTTCATAGTTTTCTTTATAAAGGTTCTTCACCTCTTTTGTGAGGTATAGTCCTAGGTATTTCATTTTCTTTGGAGCTACTGAAAAGGGTATTGTGTCCTTAATTTCCTTCTCATCTTGGCTGTTATTGGCATATACAAAGGCTACTGATTCGTGGACATTGGTTTTTATATCTTGAGACGTTACTGTATTTTTTGATCACTTCCAGGAGTCTTGTGGTTGAGTCTTTGGGATTCTCTAAGTATTAAATTACTTCATCAGCAAAGAGGGAGAGTTTCACTTCCTCTCCCCCCATTTGTATGCCTTTAATTTTCTTCTCTTGCCTGATTGTATTGGCTAGAACTTCCAGCACTATGTTGAATAGTAGTGGCAATAGAGGACACCCTTGTCTTGTTCTAGTCCTGGGTGGAAAAGCTTTCAGTTTTATTCTGTTCAGTATAATATTAGCTGTGGGTTTGTCATAGATGGTTTTGATCAGTTTAAGAAATGTGCCACCAATGCCTATATTCTTCAGTGTTCTAATTAGGAAAAGATGTTGAGAGGATCATATGGTCTTTGTTTTTGCTCCTGTTGATATGGTGAATTATGTTTATAGATGTGCATATGTTAAACCAGCTTTGCATCCCTGGGATGAATCCCACTTGATCATGATGTATGACTTTTTTAATGATAAGATGTAATCTATTCGGTAGGATTTTATTGAGAATTTTTGCATCTGTGTTCATTAGTGAAATTGGTCTGTAGTTCTCCTTCTTGGTTTGGTCTTTTCCTGGTTTTGGTATCAGGGTGATGTTTGCTTTATAGAACATGTTGGGGAAGATTCATTTCTTCTCAACTTTTTGGAATAATTTCTGCAATATGGGTACAAACTCTTCTTTGAAGGTTTGATAGAATTCTGATATGAAGCCATCTGGACCAGGGCATTTTTTTAATTGGGAGACTTTTTTTTGTTTCTTTAATCTCAGTGCTTAAAATTAGTCTGTTCAGAAGGTCTATTTCATCTTGATTATGTCTGGGGGGGGTGGTTGTGATTCCAAGTATTGATCCATTTCCTCTACATTGTCAAATTTCTGGGCATAGAGTTTCTTGCAGTATTCAGAGATATTCTTGTATCTCTATGGCATCTGTTGTTATTTCTCCTCCAACATTCCTGATTGAGGTTACTAGGGATTTTGCTTTTCTGTTTCTAGTAAGTCTTGCCAAGGGTTTATCTATTTTATTTACTTTTTAGAAAAAAGAACTTTTGTTTCATTAATTTTTTGAATTTTTTTTGTTTGTTTTCAATTTTATTAATCTCTGACTTAGTTTTGGCTATTTCTTTTCTTCTGTTTGGTTTAGGGTTAGATTGTTCTTCTTTTTCCAGTTCCATAAGGTGGTTTGTGAGTGTGCTGATGCATTCACTTTCTGGTTTTCAAAGGTAGGCATCTAGTGTGATAAATGTTCTTCTCTGGACTTCTTTTGCTGTATCCCAGAGGTTTTGGTAGCTTGTGTCTTCACTGTTGTTGTTTGAGGAAATTAACAAGTTCCTCTTTAATCTCTTCCTGAACCCAACTATCATTCAGCATAAAATTGTTTAGTTTCCAAGACTTTGTATGGGGATGAACAATTTTGTTGGAGTTGAGCTTCACCATTATGACCTTGTGGTCTGAGAAGAGACATGGTATAATTTCTATTCCTTTAATTTTGCTGAGGTTTGATTTGTATCTTAGGATGTGATCTATTTTGGAGTATATGCCATAAGCTGATGAGAAAAAAGTATATTCTTTTACTTTGGGATGGTGTGTTCTATATGTGTCTATTAATCCCATTTGATCTAGGCTCATGTTTAAGTCCTTTGTATCCTTGTTTAGTTTCAGTTTAGAGGATCTATCCAGTTCTGTCAGAGGGGTGTTGAAGTCCCTGAATATTAAGGTGTTATGGGATATCATATTGCTCAGACCCTTCAATGTCTATTTCATAAATCTGGGAGCATTTAAGTTAGGTGTATAAATGTTTAGTATTAAAATGTCTTCATGTATTGTTCCTTTAAGCAGTATGAAGTGTCCATCTTTGCCTTCTTTAACTAAAGTTGCTTTGAATTGGCTTGTATCTGAGAATAAGATCGCAACCCCTCCTTTCTTCTGATTTCCCATTGTTTGATACACTGTTTTCCATCCCTTAACACTGAGTCTTGATTTGTCCTTCAGGGTTAAGTGTATCTCCTGGAGACAGAATATGGATGGCTTGTGTTTTTCATCCAGTCAGCTACCCTGTGTGCCTCTTTAGTGGATAATCTAATCCATTGACATTTATGGAAACTATCAATAGTTGTGGTAGAATTCTATTCATCTTATTGTGAGGTAGTTTGTTGTGTAGTTTAACCCTTTGTGCCAGTGCAAAAGCTAAATTCTGGCCTCTGGGATTCTTCTAAATGTATACTTTGGTGGTGGTCCATTGTGGTATTCAGTATTGAGAATAGGTCTAAGTATTTCCTGTAGGGCTGGTCTTGTTGTGATATATTTCTTTAGTGCTTATATATCACAAATGATTTGATTTCTCCATCAATTTTGAAACTATGTTTGGCAGAATACAGGATGCTAGGCTAAAAATTATTTTGTTTAAGGATATTGATGGTGGAAGACCATGCTCTGCTGGCTTGGAAGGTTTCAGTTGAAAAGTCTGCTGTTAACCTAATGGTTCTGCCCCTGTAGGTCAACTGGCACTTATTCCTAGCTTCTTGCAGGATTTTCTCCTTCATCTTGACTTTGGACAGGTTCATTACAATGTGTCTTGGAGAGGTTCTGTTAAGAGTTGAGATGACCCAGGGTTTGATATCCATCTGAAACGAGTGTGTCAGGATTTTTAGTAAAACTTGGGAAGTTTTCATTCCATAAGGGTTTACATATCTTTTGGACAATCTTCTTCCCCCTCAGGGATTCCTATTATCTGTATGTTTGAACACTTTATGGCATCTTGTAGTTCTCTAAGTGCCTGCTCTGCTTTCTCTCTATTCTTTTCTGACCCTGTTACTACCTGTGTTAATTCAAAGACTTTATCCTCTAACTCTGATGTTCTTTCTTCTCCATGGTCTAATTTATTTTTCATACTTTCTACCACTTCTTTACATTCCCTGATTGTGTCCTTCATTTCTTTAAGCTCATTCATATCTTTTCTATATTCTACATATCTCTTGTCTGACTTTTGGTTCTATCTTTCCATTTTCTCTTCCAATCCCATTATTGTCTTAATCATCCATACTTTAAATTCCCTTTCCATCAAATCCATTAATTCTTTATAGGAGGAGTCTTATTTAAAAATTGCCTCATGATCCCTTGGAGGAGTTGCTCTAATTTGGTTATTCATGGTGCCTGAATTTTTCTTTTGGTTCTTCCTCATGTGTGCTTTCTTCTTGTTCACTTCCTTGTGCACCTTTTTTCTTCTCACTTCCTCCTTTGCTTCAAGTTACCTTGTCTCAAAGTTTAGGTGAGAAAGAGGCCTCTTGGTATGGGGTCAGAAGGTGGAGAAGGGTTACAGCACCCAAAGAAAAGCAAGAGTAAAGGAGAAAAATAAGAAGAGAAAAATAAAATAAAAACAAATGGGGGGAAGAGCAGAAAAAAAGCAAAAGAAAGAAAAAGAAGATAAAGAAAGGCAAAATAGGAAGGAAGGGGATTAATAGAAGAAAACTGAAGAACAGGCAACATGGAGGACAGGAAGAGAGGATGAGAGTGATAGAAGAGATGTTGTTGTTTAGCATGGTGCTAAGCTCAAGCTCAAAGGTTGTGAGGAGCTGAGCTGGGTGAGTTCCTTGAAATTAGGCTCTCCATATTTGTTTGTGCACAGCCAGCCTCTTCCTTTGCCAAAAAATAGGAAGAGAAGAAAAAGAGCAAACACAAAAACCAAGAAGGAAAAATTGGATAAGGAAGAAAAAAAAAAAAGTAGAAAAGTTCTGCAGTGTGTATAGGCAAAAGGCTATATGCCTCTGGCCAAAAAAAGCTGTTTGAGAGAAAGCAGTGAAAAGACTTTGTGCAGGCACACTTGTGAGAAATGGAGGCAGAATCCCATATGGCCAGATTGGTTGTGGGCCTAAAACCCCCCTGACCTAAGGTCGGCCTGGTCGGCTGCAGGAGTAAAAATCCCCTGACTTAAGGCCCACATGGGAGTGGAGGTTTGCACACAAACTTCTGTATGCCCTAGAATTTTCTTAACTTTGCCTTGTTTCAAGGATCAAAGTAACTATCCAAATAGAAAAGTCATTAGAACAGACTTTCAAACCATCTCTTTCCTCCATAAGCTCAGGCTTCATCAGATAAGAACAAAAGAAGTAAGGGCTAACAACATGTTCTCCGTTATGTTAAACCAGGTTATGTTGAAAGGGTTATATTTAAAGTTATATGTTAGGTGGATTATCAGATTACTAGGAAGGAGCTACTTACAATGTGGGTAGTCACAAGATGTTTAAATGGATTAATGAAGTCATTGACATCCAGTAAGCATGTGCAGAGGGATTGTAATGAATATTAATGAGGTCATTGCTGTATAGTGCGCATGCACAAAATTGATCATATAAACCAACAGTAAATAAAGAAAGCTTGCCATTTTGCCTGAGTGAGCAGATGGTCACCTTTATTTTAAACACAATTTCAATAAGTGTGCTTATTCTTCATGACATTGCTTTTCCATGAGACCCTAACAGCAACAAGTGTGATCTTCCTACTACTTTCTTCCTGAAGCCAAGAGTAGAAAGTTCTCCTGGCCTATTTGAGCCTGGCTACTTCCGTAGTCAACCTGCTAGAACACCACTGTGTCACACTTGCCCTCAACAAAGAAAGGGTTGAAAGAGAAAGAAAGGAGGAAAACAAACAAACAAACAAACAAATATATATATATATATATATAAATGTAGATAAAGGAAAATTAAACATACCATTGAATCAAATTAAGGGGAGGTAAGGAGGAGGGATAAAGAAGGAAAGAAGAAAGGCAACAAACCAAGAAAAAACAAGATATGGGGTAGGGGAAATATCTTGGCTGATGCTGAAGCACTTTATGTGGGATAAATGAGATGAGTAGAAGGGTCTCTATCAACTGAGAGAATGCAGTGGAGTGTACCAGGATGAGAATAATTCAAGCTAAAATTCTGCAAATCCCCTCCCAAAATAACAAAAACACAGAAGTCCTTGCTCTTGTTCAATGTAAAAATGGAATATAGGAGAAGACCAACCTTAAAATTTAGCAAAAAGTAAAGCACATTGAAACAAGATAAAAGAAAAGGAAAATAAAACTAAACTAAACAAACAAAAAAAAAAAAACTAAGATAGCCTGATGTAAGCAATCTCAGCAACCAACTAAGGAAGGAAAGAAGAGAGAGACCAAATATTAATAATATAAGCTAAATTAAAAAGAAGAGGAAAAAAGCAACAACAACCAAAAAAATTTATATACACATATATATGTGACGTGAGGAACGGATTCAATTTTTGTAGGAATATATTTATACTGCAATATACTTCCTGGACACCAGGTGGCGCTGTAAATTTGGGGGACAAACAAACAGCTATTAACTTCTCTTTGGTTCCCAGGCTTAGAACAGTTTGCCAGCTTATTTGTTCCCAGGGGTTGCTGTCCACCTCAGCACTCAGCTCTTGCAGATCTGGGATTCCACAGTTCTCAACAATTCTTCAGTGACAAGTCTCTGCAACAATTCCCATGGGGAGTCGGGGGGTGTGGCGTCCCTGAGTGAAGGACCACTCCCCACAGGCAGAACTGTGCCTGCCGCTTGCTAGGCCCCCAGCAAGAGGCCTGCCCACACGGACTTCCAGTGCCTTTCTCCACAATGGCACATCCCTGATAGGGAACTTTCCACCCATAGGGTATTTCACCGGCTGCCAAATTGCAGTTGGGCTGCTCTAGACAGCGCACCCCAAACTGGCCCCCAAATTCCATTGGGGAGTACCGATTTCTTCAGTCTTTTCAGAGTCCCTGAGCCTGACAAGGATAAAGGTCTGCTTCCAACAGGCGCCCAGCAAAATGTCCGCTTATACAAGCTACTGGTACCCTTTCCAACTAAGGCTTCCCTCCATCCAGGAACTTTTCCCCTAAAGATGCTTCACTGGTTGCCAACCCCGTTAGAGCCACTCCAGCCAGCAATCCAATTTGGCCACCAAATTCCACTCAGGAGAGCACCTCCTATCCTCCCCCAAGAAGCATAAGCAGAAGTTTCTCCTGTGACCTCGCCACTGCAGCCGCTGTGGCTGCTGTGGCTGCCACCTGCCCACTGCCACAGTGGCCTGGGCATGCTCACAGAAATTTGCCCAAGTGTGTTAGTTCTCTGCAGCTCTGGCCAAATCCAGCTGTCCACCCACTACACACTCCAAGTCACTGCTGTACATCAATATTCGACACCGGGACTGATCCACCCTTTCTCCCTCTGCCCTTTTGCTCTAGGAAGGCTCAGCTAAACGTCCTTCCCATCCACCATCATGCTCTGCCTTTTCAGTTTTTATTTATTTTTATTTTTTAACAAATTAAATCAACATGTAATTGGTACTCAACCATCAGAATTTTAAAATATTTCATATTTTCAAATAATCATAAATTTACAGAAAAGTTGCAAATACATGTACAATATAATTTTTTTCCTGAACCAATTAAAAGTAATTTGCCAAGCTAAAGCATCATCTTCCTCAGGCATTCAGTATTGTCCAATCTAAATGCCCATCAGTCCAGAAATGGATTAACAAACTGCAGTATATGTATACTATGGAATACTATGCAACCATAAGAAAAGATGGAGTCTTTATATCTTTTGTATTAACCTGAATGGAGTTGAAACACATTCTTCTTAGTAAAATATCACAAGAATGGAAAAGCAAGTATCCAATGTATTCAATTCTAATATGAAGCCAGTAGACGATCTAATACAAACTCACACCCAAATAAGAGAAAAATTCAATAAATTCAAGATGGGAGGAGGGGTGAGGAAGGAGAGGGATGACTGCGCTCTCTCTTAATGGGCACAACAATATAGCACACTCCTCGGTGCGGGACACAACTACAACAGGAACTTTACCTAACAAATGCAAACACTGTAACCTAAAAAAAAAAAAAGTGGTGGCTGGCTAATCTCCCACTATCCAACCCACCTCTTACCTCTCACCATAAAATACCAATTGGTTTTCAAAAAAAAAAAGGAGTTATTTTGCAGTGGGAAAGCCTGGCAGACACTAAGTGGCCAAAGTGACTATTACCAGTTGTGGAACAAACCAAAATTGTGAGCCATTCTATTGGATGCAATGAGAGCACAGAACCATTTCTGTGATGTTCTTGCCAAAGTTGAGAAAACAGTCTACCTCTAAGGAAATGTCGAACAAGCCCAAATTAAGGAGTATTCTACAAAATAATCTTCAAGTGTGTCAAGGTCACAAAAGTCAAAGAAAGATTGAGGAATTATTCCCAACTGAAAGGGAATAAAGACACCTGACACTTGAGTTGTAATCACTGCACATCTCCTGACTGAACTGGACCCTTTTGCTATAAGGGCAGTGGTTCTCAACCTTTGTAATGCCGCGACCCTTTAATACAGTTCCTCATGTTGTAGTTGCTACTAGCAATGAAAATAATTTTATGGTTGGGGGGTCACCTACATAAAGGGTCACCGCATTAGGAGGATTGAGAATCACTGCTATAAAGGATATTATTAGAAAGGTTCCTGAAACTTGAATGGAGTCTGAGGGTTAGTGAGTTGAGATATAATAATGTTGACTTCCTGAGCTTTATATTTGTGTTAAGGTGACACAGGAGAATGTCCTTACATGTATTTATTTTTACTTGACATTGGCTTTCTTTTTCCCTCATATTTAAAAAAATTGTTCCCAC
Source organism: Galagoides demidoff (assembly GCA_963574575.1). Classification (NCBI taxonomy): domain Eukaryota; kingdom Metazoa; phylum Chordata; class Mammalia; order Primates; family Galagidae; genus Galagoides; species Galagoides demidoff. The sequence goes on from CAUYQV010060742.1 coordinate 11,839, forward strand.
TGGATAAAGACTTCCCCGCAGTGGTGTGGCCCCGCCAGGCCCGGCCCCACCGCACTCACAAAGCACCTCAGCTTCTCCTTAGGGGCGACACCCGCAGCCAGTGCCGCTGAGTGGCCGTTCTGCTCAGGGCGCCCGAGGCTGCGCCGACCCGGGTGCTGTCCACCAGGGCGCAGGCCACTGTGTGAGTCAGAGGTCCACGCTAACAGGGACCAGCCAAGGCCAGGCAGGGAGGGTGAGGGCAGACACAGATCCGGAGAGGCCAGGGCGCCAGCGGTTGAGAGCGTGAGTGGGAAGCAACGTGTGGCACAGTGAAGCTGGTGACGACCGATACACAGAGGACGGTTGCAGGAAGTGGAGGAAGATGTGCGCCCGCAGGCCCAGGACCAGAGCCAAGAGCGTTCCTGGGGGTCAGGAGGGCGCAGACTAGGGCCGGGGTTTGTGAGGATGAGTGAGGGGGAGGAGGGACACAGATGACCCTAGGTCAGGGCGCTGTGGATTGAGGGCAAGAGTAGGCACTTGGGGGCAGGAGACCTACACAGGGAGGACGGTTACAGGTTAACTGAATTAAATTGAATTACAATCCATGGCTCTTTTTTTTTTTTAAGAGACAGAGTCTCACTTTATCGCCCTCGGTAAAGTGCTGTGGCGTCACAGTTCACAGCAACCTCCAACTCTTGGGCTTAGGCATTTCTCTTGCCTCAGCCTCCCGAGTAGCTGGGACTACAGGTGCCTGTCACAACGCCCAGCTATTTTTTGTTGCAGTTTGGTGGGGGCCGGGTTTGAACCCACCACCCTCATATATGGGGCCGGCCACCTACTCACTGAGCCACAGGTGCCACCCCATGGCTCCTTATTTTTAATGTAATTTTTTAATGCTGGTATTGATACCAGATTTCTAACACTGGATTTCCAGGCTCTTGGTCTCGACAACCACAGACCACAGAATGAACAGTGAGGTTTTATTTACAACTCAAAGAACCAAACCTTCTTGCAGGGCAGGATGCAAGTGTTACAACTCTTATGAAAACAACTCTTACAAAGAGCCAAGCCTCTTTGTAAAGCAGGATAGATGTGCTACAGCTCTTACAAAGGACCAAGCCTCTTTGCAGGGCAAGATCAGCAAAGGACCAAGCCTCTTTGTAGAACAGAATCAGCAGTAGAAGTCCCACATCTCTTACTCCTTCTTCCTGGATGGTCTTGTTCTTCTGCTCTATCTTCCTCCAAGGTCTGCAAGATCTGCCCCCAGGGTCTCTGCTCAGGGGCCTTATATAGGTGTAATAGCTTAGCTGTGATTGGTCTATAAAATGGACCAATCAGGGATGGGCACCAGTGTTTTCCCCTGATTGGCAGGTCCTCTAACACTGCTCTACTGGAGCCTCTGGGGGAAGAAAGCTCCCCCCGCTTGCTCCAGCCTGCCGGTTTCTTTGGCTGCTGTCACCAAGACAAGGTGGCAGGTCCCCTCCCCAGGCCCTACTCAGTTGAGCTGGCTGGGCATCACTTTTCCAGTATCAGTATCATATACTTGGCAAATGCTGACATATCCTCCACTGTAAACTTTGGTTTGATAAGACCTAGTCATAAACATTTTTATTTCTGTCTTGTCATAGTTCAAATCACATAATGCAAACAGGAAAGCAAAACAAATTTTAAAAATGCATAAGTGGCTCAGCGCCTGTGGCTCAATTCGCTAAGGCGCCACCTAAGGTGGTGGGTTGGAATAACCAGCCCAGGGTGCCAAACAACAATGATGGCTGCAACCAAAAAATGGCCGGGCATTGTGGCGGGCGCCTGTGGTCCCAGCTGCTTGGGAGGCGGAGGCAGGAGACTCGCTTGAGCCCAGGAGTTGGAGGTTGCTATGAGCTGTGATGCCATGGTACTCTACCCAGGGGGATAGCTTGAGGCTCCGTCT
>CAUYQV010060743.1:0-38422 GCA_963574575.1 Galagoides demidoff
TTTTTTTATTAATACCTGATTATCTTTTAGTAATCCTGCTATCTTCTCCTTTGGGATTCCACTGAGCTCACAGTATTTTAACAGTGGAAATAAAAATGGTATCTTTTCATCTCTTTCATCCATACAACTAGTTTGAATTTGAATTCCAGCCTTTTTGCCCTTGCATTTTTTTCTTTCAGCTTCATGCTTAATTTTTCACTTCAACATTGAATAAAGTTTCACATGAAGCACTGATGATCCAGCATCCCGGTCTGTCAGCGTCCTTTTAACCATGACCATGGAACAGGAATGGGGGATGTTCATTTGGAGATCTGAGGCAGCAGGCCAATCAATTTCGTCTATGTCTTCTTTTACCAATCTCATGATTTTTTTTTCAAATAAAAGCTTAAAAAGCCTCTCTTAGTATCAAAATCTTTCAAGTATTTTGTAAACAAGTCATATTTAAAGGCACAAACTTCATTTAATAAAACTTATTCAACACATTGAATCACACAAAGGTATAAATATATTCATGATCTATGTATATATAACTTAATTAAAAAAAAAGAAAGAAAAAAGAAAAAAAAACCTTATTTGGAAAGGGAAGCAATAGAGAGTGGATTCATCACCTCTTTAGTTTACCTATACTGTCAGAATTTTTTTTCTTTAATTTTATCAACTAAATTTTCATAGATGTATTTAGTTTAAATTTAAATTAATTAAAGTTAACTGAAATGTGAAAATTAGTTTTTTAGTCCTACTAGCCATATTTAAGTGTTTGATTTCTGCCCTTGGCTTGTTTTAAATGGTGCAAATTAGAATATTCCCATTTTTTTCAACACTTTCCATTAGACAATGTTATTTCAGATCTTAGCGGCTCATATTGTGCTAATTAGATAAACTTTTCTTTTATACTCACATATCTCAGGTTCTTCCTCAAGATCATATTCCTCTTAGTAAAGTATCTCAAGAATGGAAGAAAAAGTATCCAATGTACTCAGTACTATTACAAAACCATTATATAATCGCCCAAACTTTCATATGAAAGATAAAACACAACTATAGTCCAGAATGAAGGAGGGAAAAGGAGGGGGGCGGGAGCGGGGAGCTTGGAGGGCAGGAGGGTAATTGGTGGGATCTCACCTATGGTGTATGTTGTAAGGGTACATGTCAAATCTGTTAGGAATAGAGCATAAATGTCTTAACAGAACAATTAAGTAAATAAGGAGAGGGCCATGTTAACAAGTTTGATGTAAGCATTACAAATTGTTTATAAAATCAGCACATTGTACCCCATAAATGCATTAATGTATACAGTTAAGATTCAATAAAAAATTAGAATGCAGAATTCCCAGTTACATTTCAATTTTAGACAAACATGGATAATTTTTTAGTATCTGTTCCAAATATTTCATGGCACATACTTACTATAAAATTTATAAAAAATAAAAATTATTTCTCTAGCTGAAAAAAAAAAGATCCTATTGGACTCATAAAAACTGTAGTCGGCAAGTAGAATGAATCTCGTCTTCTAGACTTTATGCTCTCTTTTTCCAGCAACTCAAAAGACTTGACTGTAGTATCTTGACTTCTATCTTCACCAGCTTGTAGGCAAAGCATTTTATAGTTATGCATACGGAATAAGGAATTCAGAGTGTCCCTCTGCTATTCTGTAATTTTGAAGGGAGAAACGGAGCTGAGTAGGATGTATGTGCTGACATATGAACCCTACTGCTGCTAGACATTTCTTTGCCATTGCCTCTCCACTCCCTTTTTCCAGACTGCTCATGACAAAGAACTAAAGGCTTTGATTCTGCAGACGCAGCTCTGTTTTATTGATAAAAATAAGCCTTAATATTTCTTCCTTTGCTTTATCTCTTTTTACATGGGCAGCCGATAAATCCCAGAATTCCTACGGGATGTCCTAATGGAATAGCAGGTTGAGCTGCCAGCAGTGCCCGTGTTACGAGATAAAAACATGATCCCACGAATCTATACATCAAATGTTGGGTTGCAAATGAAACACTATCTGCTTCATGTAAAATCAGCTTCTCAGTCCTGTCTTTGAACATTCTTTCTTTGATTCCACAATGTTGACAAATGGCTTAGTGAACCCAATTCTTTCCCCTGGAGTTTACACGAAGCTGAATTCTTTCAGCATTGTTTTACGAAAGAGTCATTGGCTGTAAAACGGAAAAATCTAATTAAACTTTGGTAACGTGTTTTTCACTCTGGCTCCCAGAAGGTAGCCGGTGTCTGACTCATCCTCAGTGCACAGAGTGAGGTAAGGATGGTGATTGTGAAGGTCGAGAGGAGTATAAGTTCAGGGAATCTAAATGCCTTCCGATCACTAAAGATTACAGATTTATTATGGATTATTAAGCCAATGTGATGTCTCTAACAGTTAGTTGTTTAAAGAGTCGCTTACAGTCTGACAGACAAGCTGACACTCTAGGAGAAACTGACACAGTAGTCTGTCCAGAAACGTCCCAGGAGGGAAATGGTCAGGTGGTGCCTTCAGAGAAAAGCACTGTCTGATTCCGTGTATTACCGGGCAATTTGGATTTACAGTTTGGTTTCTTTAATCCCCTTAAATTCACAGAATAAAATGACAATAAAAATCCCTGCCTGCAAAGTAAAGTAACTAGAAAATGAAAGCGTTACAGTTCTGCAACTCTAACCTTGTTCTGTATTTCATAATATTTGGGTTTTTTTCCTTCCTAAACAGACTTTGACTCATAGATAAGGTTCATGACTTAACACTCACCAGACTTGAAAAATATCCTTCACAAAAGAATGACACCAAAAGTAAAACCTGTCCCTGGGCGCCATGAAGAGACAAATGCAGTGTCCAGGGGCAGCAGTGTGGGGAGGTGGGAAAGGTTTATAAAGGAGGCCGTTGATCTTTCCAATTTCAAGGGCATTTGTGAGGTTAGAAAGAGTTATGTAATAAACGTTAAACCTTGCAAAATGAGAATGCTAAAGAGCACCTAAATTTATCCCAACAAGAATAAGACTTAAAAAAATGGAGAAAGCAGGCACAGCAATAAATGCCAACGTAAAGAGGGCAGGCCGTGAGAATCTGAGGAGTCAGGGCTGTAACGCCAATGGCATCCAAGTCTTACACTTCTATAGGTCTTAACCTTTTTTAAGCTGTAAGTCACATTCAGAGTATGTTGAGATCATATGCTCTCCTGAAAAAATTTAACTAGGCTCACGTACACATAGAACCCCCAATCGCGACTCTGTGTCAACACCTCCTGCACCCCCGCAGGGCCGGCCTCCCACCTTGGCTGCTCCGACTTTGACATTTTGTTTTCATATGCAGCTATCTTTTCTCTTGGCACACACCTATTTTATGTAGGTAGTTTATTGCTCTGTGGATAAATACGCCTCCGTGTAAACTAAGCTTACCTCTCCAGGCTTGCAACCTCGAGCAGCGGAACATTTCTGTCCCGGCTCACGGTCCTTTTATATTAGAAAATAAAACATGTGCACCAAGTATTTGGTTCTCCACACTGAACACCTCACACCTTTCTCCCATTTAAAATTATATTTCCTAGAAAAGGAAGATCTAGATCTGTAAGTTGGCATTCAAGACCTTTCTAATCCTAGACAAAATTACTGCTTCTAATGAAGTTTGTTGTTATGGCTCATTTTATTAATTCCACTTCAAACAAATTGGCCTCTCCGTACGCTGCGGACTTTCCCACACCTGCGCTTACCTCCCTGCCCCTACTCGCAATTCACATTGTTCCCTGCCGCTTCAAAACCCACCCATTATTTCTAATAATAATAATACGTTATTATCACAATAAAACAAATGTGTAAAGTAAGGCGTCTCAGGAAAAAAAGGCGTGTATAAAAAAAACAGTCGCCCTTTTATTTATGGATTAGCACGCTCAGTAAGGAGCAAACCCAAATGCACAGAGGGAGGGGACAAACGTGAAATGAGCAAATTACCTGCTTTGTTTTATCGACTGGCTTTTATTACAAGCATTAACAGGTTGAGAATTTATTAAAAGCATTCCTAATAAATTATAACTCTCTATGCTCTAACATTGAGAAGAACACTCCTATACGCGTGACACATTCTTAATATGCTTGTGTGTAATTAGGAAGAGAATGGACAGGGGCTCCAACTGTGAGAGGGACCCTGGGAGGAACCCAGGCACGCAAACTGCAGCGGCCGCATTAACACCGTTTCCACTTTGCTATGAACGTTTCCTTTGAGCAGGAATATAGAGATTTTTCTGCCATCAGCAAAGCACAATTCCCACAAAATGATTAAATTATAAGAAGAGAGAAAAGAATCATGGATCTTCTTTAAAGTTGCTAAATTGAAAAGAGCTCTGTGCAGACTTGGACTTCCTAACCATCGTTTTGAAAACTAGAAGAACTGGAATGACATCAGCAAAACGTGGCTGGGTCGCGACCCTCAGTAGCCCAGCTCTCCACAGCAACATTAAGAAAATGAACAAAATAGTCAGAATCGCCTCTGTCGGAACTTTGGAAAGCAGTGAGTGGTTCACAGCAACTAAACGAACTTGGAATCATACTTACATAGTGCTCAGAAACAAATACAGGTCATAATTTATTATAACTTATGGAAAATAATTCTAAATATACGTTTTTTATTTACTAAACCCACTTATGATTGAGGATTGTTTTTCTGTTTCAGTTCTGGCAGAAAGAAAAGAGTCTTTCATAATTTTTAACTGAATTCTCTTAAAGATGAGCCATGACACAGCCTGCCCAGGTGGAAGGTAAGGCATGGAGACATCTAATACTAAGGAGATGGAAGATGTGAATCCTTGATGACAAGACAGGGTTTCAATTCATCTGATTCAACCAACATTCCAAGCTCCATGAATTTTATTGAATGCTCTTTCTACATCAATTCAAATGATCACATAGTTTTTGTCCTTCATTTTCTTAGATATATCACATTGATTGATTTGTGGAACCACCCTGAATCCCTGGAATGAATCCCACTTGATCATGGTGAATAATCTTTTAATGTGTTGTTTAATTTAGTTTGTTGGCATTTTGTTGAAGAATTTTTAAATCCGTGTTCATCAGAGATGTTCCCTATAATTTCCCTTTTTCATTGTGACTATTTGGTTTGGGATGGATACCAGCTTCCTAGAGTGAGTTTGGGAGTTTCCCTTCCTCCTCATATTTTTTTTTTTTTTTGGAACAGTTTAATTAGGGTTGGTGTTATTCTCCGAATGCTTGGTAGAATTCTGCAGTGAAGTTATCAGTCCCAGGCTTTTCTCTGACGATGTTCTTTGTTAATGGTTTTTTTAGGCTTAGATTTCTTCCTCTTTTACTCTTGGAAGGTTGTGTAACTCTGGGAACTTATCCATTTCTTCTAAGTTGTCCAATTTATTGGCATAGACCTGCTCAGCGTAATCTCTAAATATCCTTTGGATTTCTGCAGTACCAGTTGTTATGTTTCCTTTTTATTTATTTGAGTTTTCTCTCTTTTTTCTTAGTCTGGCTAAAGATCCTTCTATCTTTTAAAAAATCCAACTTTTTATCTTTTTGTCTTTTTTTGTTTGTTTCATTAGTTCTGCTTTTACTTATTTCCACTCTGATGATTATTATTCATTCCCTTCTACTAATTTTAGATTTGGGTTACCCTTGTTTTTCTAGCTATTTAACATGCTTTGATAGATTGTTTATTTAAGGGTTTCCTACTTTTTTGATGTAGATACTTTTTGCTATAAAATTTCCCCTATTACTTCTTTTACTATATCTCATAGGCTTTGATATGCTATGGTTTCATTTTAATTTGTTTTGAGAAAAATTTTGAGTTTCATTCTTAATCTCTTCACTGACCCACTGGTCATTCAGGAGCATATTGTTCAATTTCCATGTGAAAATGGGTATATTTGAAACTGGAGGGTTTTTTCAGTTTTATCTCTGTAAAAAAGTTGATGGCCCAGAAGACCCTTTCCATTTTGACCTTTGCCTCTTTGCCCACCTGTTAAAATCTTAGTTGTCTATAAATCTGACCATGGCTTCTTCCATGCTGTTAAAGACACACCCACACCCCATTTGGGGCTTGTTCCAGTCCTGTGGAATGTTACCCATGATGTTCTTAGAAGCCATCTTGTTTTCTTGTTTGGAGGGTTTACATGGTACTAGGCATTATTTTCACATTTTAGGGATCTTGACAAAATATCTCAGAGCAGTGTTTTCAATCTTTTCATTTCACAGCCTACTTGAACCTATAGTTAAACTTCCACAGCACGCTTAAATCATGTGGATCCAAAAAAAAAAAAGAAAAAGATACTTAACTGTACTTTGAACTTGTTTCGAAAATAATTCAATTAATAATTTTTAAAAATTTCTATGACTCAGGGAGGTACCTATGGATCAAAGGAGTACGACGCCGGCCCCATATACAGGAGGTGCAAGGTTCAAATCTGACCCTGGCCAAAAAACTGCAAAAAAAAAAAAAAATCCTGTGGCTAAGATCCTCTCCCAGAACACTAGTTGAAAATCACTGCCTTAGAGTAACAACCTCAAGTGGGCCTTACTGTCAACGCATTTCTTATCTTGAGAATCTTTTGTTTTTGTCAGGTAGAATGAGTCAGAGAAAGTTTTATTTCTCTACTGAACACTTCCTGGATGCTCCACTTTTCTTCTGCTTGCAAACCAGACAGCTGCGGCTTCCCCCTTTCCTAGGTCTAGCCTTCTCTTCTTGTGCAGGTGAAAGAAGCCCATTCACACTAGTAATTTCACTTTACCATTACAAAACAACTCACTGTCCTTCCAGTCTCCAGTGGTAGTTTCCTGTCTGCCTTATCAACTTTTACTAACGGAGTATTCACAATTCCTTCATCATCCACCCAATGCCGGTTCATAAATTCAGTGCCGCATGTTTAATTGCAAGGTGGCACTCTGGATTCAGGTTCCAATATTCGTTTCAGGTACCTGTGCTTACAGCGGCGGTCCTTTACTTTCTGTGCTCTTCTACAATCCAGGCTGGGTTTGTCTGCTGACCTTGCCAGAGGTCACTCGTGTGGGATTAGTCATCTGGCTACCTCCCTAGGGCTGAGTGGTCCTAGACGTCAAAGCCACATAGCTGGAGATGACCTTCGCTGCAGGGCGGGGAACATTATTTCTCTTTTACTTCGTCACTTCTACAAAGTAGTCCAGATCTTTCAGACCAATCTGTCAAGAAAACAGACACCAACGCAAAGTGGTCATCAACCTTGTGCTGGTTTCGCTGGTGCTCATTGGCCAAAGTAAGTTGCAAGGCCAAGCCCGTGTCAGTAAGAAGATTCTACGAGATACAATACATTAGTGGCCACTAATGAAATAATCTGTCCAGTTTTACCTCCACCTATCTGGACAATATGTGATAATACTGTCATTATAATTTATTTTGTAAATTTTCTACCTTAACTACCTTATCTATAATGAGATCATATTCTATAATAAAAAAAATTAAGCAATAAAAAATGCTTTTCCTATACAATCATGTTGTTTATAAGACTGAAGGAAATACACACAATAGGAAATTATAATTTAAATTTGTGGCCTATCAGGACAATAAAGACAAATTTTCAATATAGGCTGATAATATTTAATAATATTTATATTTGTTATTTGCTCTTTTTACCCACATTTGCTAAACATTGTTGAGGAATTATTTATCAATAGGCAATCTATTTTATTTTCAGTTTTGCTTAAATAATACATTTGTAAAGCAGAAACAACTCAGAGATTTAGGAAAATCATGCCTGACCGTGATTTGTATTCAGGACTTATATTTACTCGATATGTTCCAAAATATAATTCACACCATCATTCAAGTTTACTTTATTTTCTGATTTTCAAGAACAGGATTTCTCCATTAAACACTCCCCAAGAAACCACCATACACGACAATTTTAAAAGATCATGTTGCCAATGTGTTCTAACGTTTTAATAGCAACTCCATGGGCTTCAACTAGAAAAATGTGTTTCTTTCTTTTTAATGGAATAACAAATAACATAAAATCTTTATACTTTCAGGTGATTACAGGAAAAGTAGCTAGTATAAAGTTTGTGTACTCCTCTGCATCTTCTCATAATGCAGATGTCTCTAGCTGTGTCAAAATCTGGTAAAAATTATCAACTCTTTTTTTGTAGGTATGGTTATCGCCAATAAAATACGATGATGCCCCCTTTCTCTTCCATTCAATGCGTAGATAACTTTCGAAGTCACTTGAGGGGTATTGTGTTTCCTTCATCATTCCTATCAACATGTGTAAGTCGCTCTTTGTTTAGAATAACCATCTCCATTTCTTCCTCTGAGATCTTGTGAAGACCAAGTTAGCATAAATAATAGGCATCCATCAACATGCAAGTCTATGGATTAGGAAAGTGAAACAGATATGAGTTTCTTGATGTCTGATACCTGTGCTCACTTATTAATTGTAACCCCTTACCAGTTTTGCTTGATCTGTTTCTTTGCTTACAGGATACAGGATACCCAGGGGATAGTGTACTATAAAGCAGGGAAAGAAGGAAAGAAGAACTAATTTTTGATTCACCCTTTCTGCTCAGTGTGTGTACATGATATCTGGTGCGCGGATATGAGGGCAATGTGCTTATTAACTGCTCATTTTTTAATGCATGGAGGTCTGCAGACATATAGGTTGAAAAGGGGTGAAAGGAAGGGGCAGAATATACATATAGTATGCCAATCTCCTTCTTGAGTTAATGAAGGACTTATGGACACACAATGAATCCCATGGTCTGAAATTCTGTTAGACGTCTCAGTGGCTATTGCATGCAGAGACTTGTTTTACTATATCATTTATTAAGAAAAACTTAAGCCTAAGGGAAAATAGTGATTGACAATAAAACGGGGGATATAGGGTATATGGATTAGGCAGGAATAGTGTCTGCTTTCAAGTATGTTCTTACTCATTTGAGACAGCACACTGCGCAGGACTTGGTGAAGGGGTAAGTCCCTGAATTCCTGCCAACAGTCTGGAGTGGGGATGACGTTGCATAAAATTGGTCACGGATCGTATTTTTGCTCCCAATACAAAGTTTATCTTCAGGCTAACTGTATTCAGTGTCTTCACCTTCCTGAATAAAGTAAAAAAGCAGACAATTTCTCCTAACAACACTGCCACACATAAGAAAACACAAGGCTGGAACCAAGTGCTCAATTTACCAGAGAGAGGAAGAGAGTAGAAAGTGAAAGGGGCGGACGGAAGGGAAGCAAAGTACCTTTTAGTCTTTTATTCCCCTGCATCACTTTGAGAGAGCTCACAAGATGAGGTGCCCACTACAGGGTGACCAAGGGACTGCAGTCAAGATGGTCCAAAGGGCACAGCTATTTCAGTACTAAAATATTGAGGATAATGATGCAGGAGAAGAATAAAACAAACGAGCAGGGGAGGCGACTGCAGTGCAAAGGAAAGAGGATGTCTTTACATGTTTCTGAGAGGCCTAAAGCAGATGGGACAATATCCAAATGTTTAATCTGGGAGAGGCAGAAAGGAGAGTGATAGATCAAGTGTACCTGCCCAAATAAACTTACTCCACCCAGACAGAGTCAGGTTCATGGCCTGCCGGACTCATGTCCCTCCCAGGAAATAGGAAAGCCACCAATCCTGACTGCCCTAACCCTTTACATCCCTGTCTGCTGCCTCTGTTAGGGTCTCATGGAAAAGTGATGTTGTGAAGAATAAGCACGCTTATCGAAATTGTATGTTAAATAAAAGTGACCATTCGCTCGCTCTGGCAAAATGGTGAGCTTTCTGTATTTACTGTGGGTTTATATAGTTAATTTTGTACATCACACTATACATCAATGACCTCATTAATATTCATTACAATCCCTCTGCACATACGCACTGGACATCAATGACTTCCCTCTGCACGTGTGCATTGGACTTCAGTGACTTCATTAATCCATTTAAACATCTTGTGACTTCCTTGTGAGTAGCTCCTCCCTAGTAATCTGATAATCCACCCAACATACACTTTTTGACATAACCCTTTCAACATAACCCGGATTAGCATAACTTAATGAGAACATTCTGTTAGCCATGACTTCTTTGTTCTTATCTCATGAAGCCTGAGGCTATGGAGGAAAGAGGGTTTGAAAGTCTGTCCTACTGACCTTGCCATTTGGCGGCAGTTACTTCTATCTTTAAAACAAGGCATAATTAAGAAACTTCTAGGGCATACAGAAATTTGTGTGCAAACCTCTGCTCCCATGTGGACCTTAAGTCAGGGGGTTTTAACTCCTGCAACTGACCAGGCCGACCTTAGGTCAGGGGGGTTTTAGGCCTGCAAACAACCTGACCATATGGGATTTTGCCTCAGTTTCTTACAAGTATGCCTGCACAAAGTCTTTTCACTGCTCTCTCTCAAACAGCTTTTTTGGCCAGAGACATATAGGCCTTTCACCCATAGTCCACCATAGCCCACATGTGGATTCCTTTCTTGATTTCACCCCCCGCCACCCAGGTGGCAATAAAGACCGCATGATTCCAACAGAACTGGGATTCCGTTCTGCTTTGTTTCATGCCTTGGAATAATCTTTCTTCTTTGGGTCCAGAACCTTTCAGAGAGTAGGAGAGAACTGTGAGGCAGAAATTAAGGACAGAAATATGTGAAGAACAGCTGGGTTACTGGGAACATTCTGCTTCCTCTGTGAAAGAAAAGCCCTTGGCTGCAGCATTTGCCTGTGAGGCATTTGCCAGTGGGGGATACGTGGCCTGTGGTTTTGGACTGGGGAGAGGCGGCAGGTGCTAATGTAACAGTAGAGCATCAGCTGGGGCCCAGGAATGATCAAACCAAATACACACCCACAGAAGTGAGAGGGGCTTCTGGGCAGGGAGGAAAGCCTGGGCTGTGAGCCAGGCATTCCAGGGGCCTGTAGGTGGGTATGGGGTAATCTGGGTAACCAATGACCAATGGAAGAGAAGATGACCAACAGGAAAGGGCAACGCTGCTGGACTTGGAGAGGCCAGCGAGAGGCTTGCAGCCAATTCCAAAGGCAGAGGGTATTCACCCCTGCAGGCCTGTGTCTCCCTCTCTCTGACCTCTGCTGCTTCATGACAGGGACCCACTTCCAACCCTCTTTGGAAGTGCTCTCAACTTTCTCTCTATGCTTCCAAACTAATTTTTCTTTTTGTCACACTGAAACTTGGGCAGGTTGCTTTTACTTCCTATCACATTGCCTGTGTTGCTCTCGTTCTATTTTCTGTTTCCATTCTTTTTTACTTTCAATTACCACAGAGCCTCAGTTGAACTTTCTTGTTCAGCCAAACAATGAAAACAGGTCAACTTGGTTCTGAGAACTGAGACCCTCAGCCCACAACAAGAAAAAAGAAAGAAATATAATTACTTAAAACCAACTAATTAAGAAATCATTGTTTTCTCTGTCTTTAGGATTCTTGCTTTCAAACTAAAGAAAGATGGACTCTATTTGAAAAGTAATTATTTTTCTCTTTTGGCCAACACAACAGTCTGGTTTACACAGCCCTGCCTGAGTGGCTTCCTGTCAAAGGGCCTTGGTTCTCGGTCTGGCCTGCTCGTGCTTGCAAGCCTAATGATGATACAAAGATAATAAAAGAAAGTGGATAAAAGAGTCATGAATTGAAATTAATTTTCTGGATTACAAATTGAGCTTCTTTACTTTAAATAATCTATTTCATATTTGTTAATCCTTCTGCTTAATTCTGACTGGAGTGGGAAGTAGTGGGTGTGGGTGAGTCAAGCTAAAGGACAAGCAGGAGATTCTGAACAGGCAGGTTTGGGAAGTTTTAACAGCTTGTGTATAATACAGGAAATTTTTATAACAGAAAGTATGCCATCTGTAAAGCAAGTATGAGCGATCCCCCTACCTCTTCTCCTTCCTCCCACAAATCAGCCTGCACAATCACAAGCTGAATAAACAAGAATACATACCTATAATATTACCTAGAGCACTTTAAAGGCACAAACATTGCTAATAGGAAAAATTATATGTTCTCAAAAACATAAGAAAAATCACACAAATTTTTGGTTCCACATCCTTCTCTCCTGAAAAGTAAATGTTTAAGAAATAATACAAATACAGGAGACGTCAAAAGACCCCAGTTAACTCTGTCCCATTCAAATTTAATAGAAAGCAGCCAACTTGTACCTTTGCTTTATACTGAGTTAACATGGAAAAATTATGTTATGACGTATCCATCTTTTTATCAATTGTTTTATGATTATTTTAACATATTTGATGAGATGGAATCTGGATACTATAAAATCAACTTATTTAACATGTACAACTCCATTCAATGATTTTAGTGTACTCACAGAGTTGTGCAACCACTGGAAAATCTGTTTAGAAAATTTTTAATGTTTTCCCCCAAAACATCCTATAACCAATAGAAGTTATTTTTCATCCCAGCTCAAGCCCCAGACCAACATTTACTCTGTTTTTCCATAGATTTGTGTATTTTGAACGTGTCGTGCAAATGAGATCAAAGAGTGCATCCCCTTCCTGGGCGGGTAACCTTCGTTTGCCATGATATTCGCATATCATTGTGTGCAGGTGCCTGCCAGAACTTTATTCAGGTGCGTGTCAGAACTTTATTCAGGTATGTTGCTGAGTAATATACAACCATGTGTTCATTTATTTACCAATTTATGGACATTGGGGTTGTTTTCTCTTTTTACTATTATGAACACTGTGGGTATTGACATTAATGTAAAGTTTTCGTGGGTACATGTGTTTTCAATATGGGGCAAGCATACACGTCAGAGCTGAGTTTCTGGGTCTTCTGTGGTTAACATCTCAGACTGCTCGCTTGACGGGCTGTGAAGTGACTGTACCATTTTTCATTCAGATTTCTGCAGTCCTCCCCAGCACTTGTTATTTTCTGTCCTTTTGAGTAAGGTTATTCTACTGATTGGTATTTTCTAAGCGCCAGTGATGTTGAGCATTTAAACTCAGCATCGCACCATTTCAGTGGGTCTGTCACTGCCTTTCCTTGGTAGGGTTGTCCCTGACGTTTCTCCTGGATCCCGTCAAAATCCCATCTGAACTGACAACACCTTCACCCCCACTCTGGTATGGACACATCAGTGCCACTGGCCCCATCAGGTCAGTCCTCTACCTACCGTGGCTGTGAAGATTATGAAAAGAAAAAGCCACATCTCACCGTGGCCTACAAGGCCCTTTATGGTCTGTCCCCACTAACACAGTGACCATTGTTTTGACTCCATTTCTCCTTAACTCAGCTAGCTCCAGCCTCAAGAGTCTTTTTTTTTTCTGTTTCTTAAAAACTCTAAACCTGTTTCTTCTGTCTTAAGATTTAGTTTCAGATTTTCTTTCTGTTTTTCTCCCAGCTGTGTTTAAAAGATGAAAACTAATCATTGGTTTTAGGAAACTACAGGTTTCTGTAGAACAGTAGACCAGAAAACACGCTGGAGAGATTCTGGAGAAAGCAGAAGGCAAGAGCTGGAAACGTGAGGTGTAGAAAACAGTTTCATTGATTGCTGTTCTAAAGAAATGCAATTGTAATGGAATCCAAGAAGGCTGAGTCATGCCCTGCCAAACTGAGCATGTAGAAAGTTCATAGAGTGACATTAGAATCAAACAAAAATGAGACTAGAATTAGTTTAATTTTTTACCAGAAATATTGCAAGTTTTAGTGTATGTTTAAATTGTGTTCATTTTACACATTATTTCTTTTTTCTTGTTATTATAATATCAGTGTTTTCCTCTTTTGATGTATAATTTAATAAAGCAGTGAAAAATGTCTTTTTTCCTTCTTCAGAAAGAATACTGATTTTTCTCTAGAACACACTGTCTGAATTTTAATTCGCAATATCATACCCTGCTGAGTCTCACAGAAAATAAAGGAAAAAACAAAATATTGACAGAGAGAAAGAAAGAAAGAAAGAAGAAAGAAAGAAAGAAAGAAAGAAAGAAAGAAAGAAAGAAAGAAAGAAAGAAAGAAAGAAAGAAAGAAAGAAAGAAAGAAAGGAAGAAAGAAAGAAGGAAAGGTCTTTGTTGCTTTTCATATTCACAAATGTTATTTCTACTATATCTTGAAACAATGGCTAGAAAGAAAGAAATGGCTAAAGAAAGACCCAAAGAAAGAAAGAAAGATGTTTTAAATGAAATTCTAAGTATCAGTAACCAGGCCATTGAAATCATTTTTCTGAACACAAAAAAGGTAAGCCATCAGTGTGTTTTGCAAGCCTTCCAGACTCCAGACTAATACTGATTTCTTTATTAATTTTCTTAATATTTTCTGGGAGTATTATGTAAGGTTATATGTGCACACCAAGGTTCTGGATTTTAATACTTTTATTTGGAGAAAAAAGTGTTTGACATTTTTGTTTAAAATAAATGCTAAATAATTGCATATCATCTTCATATTAAATGGATAATTTAAACATTGTCCACTTTCGTGTCTTCCATCTGACCTGTTTCTTGAGGTCTTGCTTCTCAGTGTCATTTGCGAATCTCTGGATTACTTCCCTCTTTACAGGACGTCACACTGAGATCTTCTGGGCACATTACTCTTCAGTTGAACTTGATCATGACCTGCTAAAATCCACAACAAAGTCATTTCGTCATACAGTACCATCCATTTTTTATAACAATTCCTTTTAGTTCTATTAGTAAAATATTTAACAGGTCCCTCTAAGAACCTTTCTGAAGAAGTGTGTTAGATTAAGAACAGGAAAGCAAGGAGGAGTCTCCCCCTCACCTTCTATTCTTCTATCTCCTAATGCAGTTGATATACAATTATTTATTCTTGAACTTGAAGAAAATTTGCAATGGCAATGGAAAGCCAAGGAATGGGCTGTCATGATCTGTTTCTAAAAACATTTTCTTTGCATTAACATTTTCTAGGTTTTTAAAAAAAATACTAGTCACCTAGCCATTGTTTCAAGATATAATAGAAATAACATTTGTGAACATGAAAAGCAACAAAGACCTTTTCAAAGACCAGTATTAAATGTGATTAATTTAACATATATAATTCGGATGAAAAGTATGATTTAAGATGGCATTTTAGTAAGCAAATGCGTAATGTTCAGGTACAAGTAAGTTTTCCTCAAATATAAGGATCTGGATTTTGAAGAACGTCATTTTTATAAAAGTCAACATCAAAATGCTTATTTTTAAAAATGACTTAACTATACTAAAGCAATTATCAGACTATGATTAACTATTGACCTAAAAAGAACACTTCTTAATTCTTCAAATTACAACGTTCATGAAAATAATATATAAGAATATAATTAAATATTTTAAAAAGTATCTTATTTATATATTTCATTCATATTTAGAGATAATGCTTGCAGATGACAGAAGTATATCAAAAACCATTTTTATTAATAATTTAAAGAATTACAAATTAAATGCATTGTTTTTTAAAGTGGTAGAAATACATAATTTTCATTTCTCCTTTAAAATAGAAGGAAATTCTGTTATTTAAGACAGAACACGATAGGAAGATAATCAGCTTGGTTTCAAAGATAACTTCATCAAATGTGCAGATGAAGATTTGATAATAAAATGAAGAGTCATCTCAAAAACAAAAACAAAGAAAACAACAACAAACTTCATCTGGGATAATTTCTACAAGACACGCCGATTAGTAAACAGTCATTATTTTTACCTGTTTTCATAAAAGAACATACTAAAATCATGATATAATGATTTAATTATTTTTGACTGTGACATGTCATAATGGCTATGCTATATCTTAGCTTTTAAAAATAATTATCTGTTTCAAAATTGTGAAGGAGAATAATTTACACTGCTGGGCATTTTCCTAATGTATTTCTAATCTGTTCACATAAAGAAAATTGTGCATATCAAAGTTTTCAAGTGGTAACGAATAGAAGTTTGAACATAACGAGTTTTTCTATGTCTCAAAAATAATATTTGTATTTCTCATTTCTATAATTTCTAAGACAGTATGCAAAGACTTTGTTAAATGTATATTGTTAAAGTTTTGGAAATGAACACATATATTCCCATACTTTTATATTTAAATATGAATACTCTTCAATCATTTCAAGTTGAATATTTAAAAGATTGCTGTATAATAATGTCATGGTATATATATGAATATTCACCTATAAGATTATTCATAGTGTATGAAATATGAGAACCCATTTAATGTTACATTACATTTGTGAAGAAAATAAATGGTAGAATAATACTGAACTTACACCAAACAAACTTACATAACTTACAATAATATATATTATTTAGGCTGGGCAGGGTGGCTTGTACCTGTAATCCTAGCATTCTGGGAGGCCAAGGCAGGTGGATTGCTTGAGGTCAGAAGTTTGAGACCAGTCTGAACAAAAGCAAGATCCCGTCTTTACTAAAAATAAAATAAATAAATAAAAAGTATCTGCACATAGCTGTGTGCTCTTGTAGTCCCAGCTACCCAGAAGGCACAGGCAAGAGCATTGCTCAAGCCCAAGAGTTTGAGATTCCAGTGAGCTATGATGCCAGGTCACTTTACCCAGGGTGACAGACTGAAACTCTATCTCAACATGATCATAATGAGTTATTTATTTTTCAACATTTAACAATCAGCTAGTACAAAACACTCAACGTTTAATTATTATTACAACCTGAAGTGTAAATAGAAAAACTTTCACAAGATAAAAGTAAAAAGTTCACTGGAAAAATTTTCAATGTGGCAGACACAGAAAGCAGAATAGGAAATATAAACATGAGTCACATCTTCAATAAAGTAGAGCTGTGAGCTGAAACTGAACAGTTACACAGAGATGTGCAAACAGCAATTAGTGTTATGGAGGAGACGGCCTGAAGGCCGGAAACAGAAGTTTCAGTAGGAGTGAGACAGAGGCCATCTCTGGTGATGGGGATGAGTGTTTAAAAGTAGGATTTTAGGCTTTCTTATATTAGTTCAGCCATACGAGGGAGGTGACTTAATGAAATCATAAGCTGTATGAAGGATAATATTTTCATGTGGTGTATTTCACTTGAATAGTTCCTGAAAAAAGTAGGCTCTCAATACATACGTTTTGAGAAAAATAATTCTGTGAAGTTTTTATTATCTAGTATTAGCAATAGATTTTGAACTTGCCACAGTTACTCACTCCTCACAAGCCTTTGGACAAGTTGCTGAAATTCTGTTAGGTGTGGTCTGTGGACTGTTTTCATAACAGCAGAGTTGATTATTTGTAAGAGAGAAATTCGGCTAGTGAAATATTTGCTATTTTTATGAGACTGGAAGACTTTTTTCTCTTTTAAAAAGACTATACGTAGTGTAATATTTTGAAAGACAAAAAGTGTTCTGACCTCTGCCTTATTGGAAGACAAAAATTAGACAGAAGAGCTCATAGGAGTCTCTCTCCAGGCTGCAGGCACAGAGCTCCCACGGGCCCTGCAGAGTTGCTCAATTGGCCGACGTTCATCTCTCACATACCTGGTGTAAGGTGGACTGCAGGCCATACAACATCCATTTTAGCACAGTCAGATCTTCCTACAGTTGGAGCAAAGTTTCAGGTTGAATGAAAATTTGATTGTATAGAAACAGAAGAGCAGGGAGGATCCTCCCTACCCACCTGCAGTTTGCAGGTTCCTTGGAAGTAAAGATTCTGCAGGAGTTGGGGGGCTCTCTCCTGGCTCTGGCCGGTCTGGGGTCCACAACCATTATCTAAGTTCAGAACCTGGAATGCCCAGAACGGCTCGATGGAAAAGGGGGTGATCACTAAGAGAGATTTGGGTTTGTGAGTTTGAAAGCCAAACTTCTGATTCTGAGGAATTTATACAGAAGCAATGGAAAATAATGAGTAAAATAAATAGAGGGTTGGGGCCAAGTGAATAAATGTAAACGAATTCAAACACTGAAAAAAATAAGTCTTCCTTCTTTGTTGGCACAAACACAAAGCATTTGGAGATGTTGGTGTAAAGTAACTGTGCGTGTGGACGTTCAGACCTTCTGCAGCCGGTGGCAGGAAGGGGTTCTGACAACCACGACACAGAGCCAGCTCTCCCAGAACTCACATATACAAATATATTTGTAATCAGCCCAGAAAGACCATCCAACCTTTATCTTATTTGGACTAATTGGAAAGTAATTGTGCTCAGGATGTAAAGCAGGGGAAATCAAATTTTGAGGACTTTAAAATATTAAAGATGTCTCTGAACAAACCAGCTTGCTGATTCTTGGTGGGTGGATTATGTAAAACATATTTCATGTGTATATGGGCATTGTGACCTTTGGAGAATTCAGACGAGAATGATTCTTCAGGCATCTTTCCATTCTAAAATTTGGCATGTAAAATTTTTAAAATAATGAAGTGTTTACAGAGTGATCCTGGCCCCGATCCTAACTTCCCCAGTCTCACCCATCCTCCCTCAGTCCCATTTCCCCTCCTTTCCTCAGCCCGAATCCCTTGTGTTTCAGCCTCACCCTGCACCTCTCTGTGTCTCCTTCTATCACACCACATACAACGTCCGCTGAGCTGGAATTACTAGTTTACTTGTTGTGGGGACTTCCAGTCTTCTCCAGGTCCAATGTTAATATAGTAATGACACAGGAGGTGCTTGATCATTGTTAGTTGAATATAGTATATTGATTAATTAACCTACAAAAACAATAACAACCAAGTCATCCCATCATGGATTTGTTCACTACATATTCTCCCACTGAGCTATGCTTCTCGAGATGTTTGCAGGTAAAGGAGGAACAAAATGGATTAACAAGCTGTGGTGTATGTGAATGATGGAATACTATTGGGCCATTACAAAGATGGAGACTTTACACCTTCTGTGTTAACCTAGACAGAGGTGGAACACATTCTTAGTAAAGCATCACAAGAATAGAGAAGCAAGAATTCAATGTACTCAATTCTAATATGAAGGCAGTAGATGATCTAATACTAGGGGGTGGTAGGGGAACAAGGGTGGGGGAAGACGGGGATGGGGGTCATAATGTAGGGCACACCTCTTGGGGACAGGACACTAGAGGAAATTTATCTAACAAATGCAATCAGTGTAACCTAATTCTTTGTACCTTCAGTGAATCCCCAACATAAAAAACAGTTGGAAAAAACAATGGTAACTGAAATCATACTTCTGTTTTGTATGAAGTATGATCATTGCCAAAGTGCTTAAACACAGATATTATATTTGATCCCACACAAGCCATAAAGAGTATCATCATTTCCTGTTTTAAAGATGTGGAAACTGTAACCAGTGGAGTCAAATGACTTGCCCAAGGTCACAGCCCTGGAAAGAGCTCGCACTGGGACGGATGCCGAGGTCTTTTGACTTTCCTCCAACACTCTTTCCATTACGTGTGGAAATGTGCCAGGGGAACTGAATCCTGGGAGAGGGAACACTTGTCGCTGAGTAATTTGTATTTGTAATTTGAGATTCTCTTGTAGTTTAATAGCATTGCATGATTGCTGGAGAGAAGGAACATGGTGAAGTGGGTGGGTCCTGCAGAAGGGCAGACTTAAAAACTGTGACTCCAGGGGGCCCAGCTCTTCTGCTGAAGTTCTCATTTCCCGGGATGAGGGCATTAGACGATTACTCAGCTGAGGGAGTGCTGGCCATGGGAGGCTTCTTTAAAGAAATACCTTGAGTTTTATTCACGTAATCAATACTTCATTCTGAGATCAAGTATGAAGGTTTGAAATCAAGTCTAAAGTTGCTGAAATTTACAAAGTGGCCTAATTAGTGTTAATTTCATTTCTATTTGGTGCATCCATTTCCTATTTATTTTTACAGTTTTGTAGTTTCCAGAAGGAAAATTTGCCCTGTGAAAATAAGATGTTTATAGTAAACCTAATTTTTTAAAAGTCCCAATTGTAGCTCTGTGTAAGTGAAAAATGTATTCTGCTATCTTTTGTCAACACAGCATAGGTTTCTGAAAAATAAATAAAGTCAAGAGAATAAGGACCAGGCAAACAAAACCTGGACGTGATCAGTGTAAAATTGTGTGAGCATTTTGGATACATTTTAAAACAGTGATAAAACACTATGTACCTACTATAGATAGGACTCAGGCTGCCTATACGCTGTTTCCAACTATCACTGTACTCTCTTCATGACTCAGAGTACTTTGTCTTCATGATCTGTGGCATGGCATTGGCTGGGAAATGGAAGCCAACAAGGCGTGTGTGTGAGATTGTGACTGTCCTAACGCTGGACAGGGCAGGGCTGGAAAATCTGTGTGTGACATGCGTCCCCTGCTCTGGAATTCCATACTGGAGACATCTGTTACAAGACCTGATCAATGCTTGGAACTCAGCTACTTTGCTTTTCAGACTCCCAGAGTCACTCAGCTTCTAATTACATCTAACGATATGAAGCGGACAGGTTGGGAGCTGTCATCGGGGAGAGAGGCCAGGGGCCCTCCAGAAGGAAGCAGCTTGTAACTGGAAAAGCCCAGGATCTGGGGGCAGAAAAGCTGAGACAGAATTCCACTTTGTTTCACTAGGTTCTTTTTACCTTTGCTTGGTGTGACTAATTTTCTCAGAGACTTGGTTTCCCCATCTGTAATAACAATAATAATAACAGTGACAAGGATAACATTTAACTTATTGGAATGCTTCATAGGTGTCAGACATTGTTATAATTTCTTGGCTTATTGTCCAATTTAATTTTAAAAGAAATTTTTAGTTTTCTTTGAGGCAGTTACTATAATTATATTATATAGACAGAGAAATTGATGCAGTTGGCTTAAATAAATCACATGAATCACAACCCTAGCACGTGCTTAATCATTGCACTCTGCTGCCTTTTGTTAATACCTCAGTTTCTTTATCTGCATAATGGGTGTAATAAAACACAACCACATATTTAAATATTAAAATGCAACAACTATAAAGTATTTAAAGCAAATCCTGGAGTAAAACAAGACTGAATAAATGGCTCTTCAATAAAATAAACTTGGAACTTACAGATCTGGTACAAAAAACACCTGGCCATTATAGATCTATTTGTAGATAGAACACAAATTCTCATCTGATTAGTGAAAATCCAGGTCCCCCCCATTCTCCACCACTACAATATTTTGTGTCCTGACATAGCCTGTAATGACAGCTTCCTTGCACAGATGTGTGAGATTATAAAACATGTGTAAATTCCCAGTGCATGGAAAATAAAGCTATTGATCATCATAACCTGTCATTGGACTTGGGAGAGGACTGTTTTGCTTCCCTACCAGAATTACATTCACTGAGCCTTTTCTCTGTCCCAGGGACCCTCCTAGAACTCCGGATGTATTAACTTACTTCTCCTCACCAATTGCACCATGAAGAAGGTGCTGATTGTCATATTAAACTAAAGAACTCACAGAGAGTTCAAGAATCTTGCCCAGGTTTTCAAAGTTTGTAAAGAGAAGAGGGCAGATAGGAATAAGACTCTCTAGGCAAAAATCCTCCCTTTCTAATCACTCGATTATGGCTCTCTCGTGGAATGGCCTCAGACAACATGGCTGTTAGGAATACTCTGCCGGAGGTAGAGGTGTCCAACCTTTTATTTTTATTTTAATGGTTTTTCCTGCCACACATTAGAAGAAGAGCTGTCTTGAGCCTCAGGTTAAATACACAGACACTAATGAAAGCTGATGGGCCAAGAAAAGGACTTTGAATAATTTTCACCATATTAAGCAACACAGACAAGCAAAACAGGCCTCCAGTAATCTCCATGTGTGCTGAGAACCGCAGCTTGGATACCCCTAGATCCGGTTATATCACCAAATAACTCTATGAATTTAATTATATGACTTAGTCTTTTAAAAAAAAATCAAATGAAGATATACTGATAGCCAACAGACTCATGAAGAATGCGCCTAGTATCTGTAATCATTAGGGAAAAATCCAAGTCCAGGCCCCACGGAGGTATCACCCAACTTCCGTGAGAACGGCTCATATTAAAGCGTCCCAGAACAACAGACGTGGATGTGGCTGCAGAGAGAAAGGAACTCTCTGTGGGTGGGACTGCAAACAAGCCCAACTGCCGTTGGTACGTCAGAGAACTTGAAGTAGACCTGTCATTTCATCTTGCAACACCGCTGGGTATATACCCAAAGAAGAAAAGGTCATTTTATAAAAAGGACACGGACACCTCTTCTTGAATGTTTATAACCTCAAAATTTATAATCGCAAAGATATATAAATAACCCAAGTATGTCAATATAGGCATGGATTAATGTGGCGTGTGCCTATATGAGCGCTACTCAGCCGTAAAACAAATGAGGAAGCAAACATGGTCTCAGTACCAACCTGGGAGTAAGAGACCAGCACTAAAGAGCACAAAGTATGGAAGGGAATCTCAAGGAAAATCCAGCGGGGGACACTGCAGGCTGAGTGAAGGGAACACTTACAGTTTAGAGCCAGTCTGTACAAAACAAAGTATGTAAATAAAACATGTATATCTTCTAATATTATGAAAAATAATAACACTAAAAAACCAAATAATGTCGATGAAGAGGAGGCTGTTACCATGGAGACGAATGAGCTGGCTTAGCAAAGGCCTGCAGTGAGGTACCTGGACTTCTTTTATAAAATCCACTCCGCTCTGGTGTGATCATGTAATTGTTTGTCTAATATATATTTTAAAAAGCCGCTCACTCTCTCCTGCAGAATGCCTGTGGACATACCCCTTGCTACAGAGAATAAAATTGTGCATATGGGACATTTAAAGTATTATTTTGTTCCCAAGATTAAAGATAAGGAAGGATTTTAGGCATTCTTACAATCCAAGAAAATAAAACAAAGCTCTTTGAAAATTCCTTTCACGACACAAGCATATTTTCTGCCACCATATTTGTACCTCTGAGTATGTAGGCGCATTATTGTTTTCTGTAAATAACCCGTTCTTTCCTCCATTCTCTAGAATTTGTTTAAAGAATAATATTCAAAATTTAAAATAAAAGTTATATTAATATCTAAAATAAAATAGCTGAACTACTCATGTATTACAAGGCCGGCCTTCATTTTTTTTTCACTTATTTGTGTAACAAATATGTATGGAATATCCACCATGTATTAGGCATACTGCTCAGTTCTAAATTTTCCCTCACTAAAATATTTATGCAAAGTCTTAGAATCTATACTTCTTTTCCATCAATGGCTGGGCAATCCTTTTACGAATGCTCGCTGATAGAAAAACTGCCTTGGGGGCTGACAGCTGGCTGCTATGTCTTCAAAATAATATTATCAGTTGTCACTGGTGTTACCACCATTATTATTGTCTCAGAGAAGACTCCAGACCATTCCTATAGACCAGCAGTTCTCAACCTGTGGGTTGCGACCCCTTTGTAACAATGAAAATACACCCTGTATGTCAGATATTTATATTACAATTCATAACAGTAACAAAATTACAGTTATGAAGTAGCAATGAAAATAATTTTATGGTTGGGGGTCACCACAACATGAGGAACTGTATTAAAGGGTCCTGACATTAAGAAGATTGAGAACCACTGATATAGAGTTAAAAATTTTTTTTAAAAAATGTCTTCTAATTTATTCTCTAGATCCAGTTCCTAAAGATTTTTGTGTGGCCCTTTAATATATCATTGGCAAAAATTAGATTATTATTAGACCCATCATTTAGTGACTCTTTTTAGTGCTATTCTGATAACATTTCACTCTCTGTTCATTTACCATGAACTTTCCTACAAGTATGTAGTTAATAACATTTGTGAGTTCTTCCAAATTCTGGACACTTTGGCGCTATGGAATACTATGCATCTATCTCAAGTTTGCCTTTAATTTGTATTATATGTGGGTCTCTAACAAGGCAGTGATAAGATAGATATTTGTACACTTGAATGTTTGAACCAGAACAGACTTAAAAGGTGTGATGAGCTTTGTGACTTCTCTCCTGGTTGAAAGATTCTTTCTCACTGATGACGAATTATTTAACATCTAGGAGAAGCTAAATCTAATGTGTTGCTTACATTCAAAATATGTAGTATATATCATATTTGAAAAAAATGTGATAATGGTAAATTAAATTTAGAAATAATTAAATTTAGAAATAATTAGACATTGCCATTCATTTGTTTATTTATTTTTTGTTTATTTTTAACAAAAATTTAATGTGTTAGGTAGGTAGTATTCTAGGATCTGGGATTTATTAATTTATGTATTTATTTTTAGAGTCTCACTTTGTAACCCTTGGTAGAGTACTATGGTGTCACAGCTCATGGCAACCTCTAGCTCTTGGGCTTTGGCAATTCTCTTGCCTCAGCCTCCCGAGTAGCTGGGACTACAGGCACACACCATAACGCCCCTCTATTTTTTTGTTGCAGTTTGGCCACAGCTGTGTTTGAACCCTCCACCCTTGGTATATGGGGCCTCCACCCTACTCACTGAGCCACAGGCGCTGCCCATAGGATCAGGGATTTAATCATGATTGAAAAACCCCCCGCAAAACAAAACAACAACAACTGGATCACGACTGCCCAAGTATATAGAGATTACATGCAGTGAGGAGAAATACAGTGAAAAGGCACAACAGAGATGTAATCAACACTGTGATATGTGGTGTTAGAAAAGACCAATGGAACTATGAGAAAGCTTACAGGGTCACTCAGTTTACCCCGAGGACATCTGAGGGATTCTGGGGAAGCCAAGTGTCTCCACCATTTGATTGATAGCCATTTAAATATTGTAAAATACCTGTATTCCTACTCTGCCTGTTATTCTACACTTTAGATTCCACATCTATCAACCTGTTTCTCCAGAAGCGTGGAAAGTCAAGTCCAGAGCCCTGTAATCTACCTTCTGGTGTGGTTTGACAAACACGTCATTTGGCTCATGACGACATTCTTACATTAGCAACCCAAGGCCGAATTTACTTTCGGGATAACCACATCTCATCTTTGACTCCATTGGGGTAATTACCAACTGATGTTTGGTCCTCAGGGTTCCAGAAGAGAAGCAGAACCAGTAGGCGAAGTAAATATTAAGAGATTTAATGAAAGGGATTCGCTCACAGGGTTGTGGGGACTGGCTAAGCAAGGCCAGAATTCACAGGGTGGAGTGACTTCCTGGCTATCCTCAGGAGGGATAGTCTGGAATTCTCTGGGATCGGCTGAAGCTGGAGAAAGCAGGTGGAATTTTTTCTTCTACCCAGGAGGCATTGTACCTGCTTTTAATTTTGATTGAGTCAGATTTATTAAATTTATTGAGTATCATCTCCCTTACTTAAGTGATTATAAGAGTCAGTTGTAAGTATTAAATACCTTCCCCCAAACACCTAGATTTGTGTTTAATTAAATGGCCAGACACCATAGCCCAGTCACTCAGGCACATCTCAGTCACCTTCTCATGATGCCATCGACTCTGAACAAAAAATACTAGTAACTTTCTCTCCATCTCGGACTTGCCTTAAAAGCTCTTTAAAAAAACAAAACTATATTGTTGAGTTTTATGGAGAAGCACATCCAGGTTTTTCAGAAGCTTATGTAACTTTACAAAATCTTAAAACAACAAATACAGAATTAGGTAGGAGACTTCTTCAAGGTCCCCAAATGCTTCAGGTTAATTCACTTTATACGTATTGTGCTGTGTTTACCTCAGTTCATATGTACTTTGCAGGACATTAGAATAAAATTTTCCTGTTAGGATTATTTGGCATCTTAGTCCTATAACTTGACATTATAAATATTCTTTCAGCTTCCTATTTTCTGGAAATTTGATAATAATTTGTCCATTGTTTTTGCCCAAATCAGTAAAATAATGAATACGATCAAATTAAGGGAGGGCTCCTAGAAGCCAGTGCGTGAAACTTCCTTCTCAAAGGCCCCGACTCATCACTCTGAATTTAATTATGCAAAGCATAAACACACTGGACTTTACGAACACTCCGACAATATCTCAGCACTTTTCTTTCACACATCTATATATCTACAGACATTTATTAAACTCTGATTCATTGCTGTCACTTGTAGGAACTTGTATCATTCCAGAGTTGTATCAAAAATCTCGCCTACCTCCCAGTTCGTCACAGTTCCTGTAAGTAGGGGAGAACCCTTACCTTTAAGACACAGGCTATAGCTGTCTTTTAGGGTTAGAACCCATATTTAATACTTTGTAGTGATATGACTTGAACTGAACAACTCTAAGTTGTTGAGATTGCAAAGATAAGTAAGAACACACAAGAAAAAAACAAGACACTATTTTAAAATATTTCAAAGTAAAAAGAGATTTTTTTCCCCTCCCTAAGGAGATTATAGAAATATATAAATGACATGTAAAGGAAATAACATTTAAATGAAGTAGTGAAATATTTAAGACATTTGTCATAAAGAGGTGAGGAGAAACACTCTGGACAGAGGAAATACCAAGTGTACACGATGAATGGGAAATAGGACTCCTCAGAGTACTACAACCATAAACACTAACAACAAAGTAACGACGTACAGCTGAAATGTGAAAAGTTGAGTATGGAGTTAAAGTTTGTCTGAGATCCAGAGAAACAGTGGAGATATTGGACCTCACCACATGATTTTATCAGTGCTAAAGGGGACAGGGGACAACTGGATGGCAGAGGGCTGCTGAAGGAGACATATTAGGCTTCTGTGAGGCATCAGGGTAACATGGAACCCACAGTACCTTGCTGGACTGTAGCCACACTAGTTAAAATACTGTCCTAGAAAACCAGCCGACTGAAAAATATGCACAGACATACACTTGGCGCCCGTAGCTCAGCGAGTGGGGTGCCAGCCAAATAAACCAAAGCTGGTGGGTTCAAGCCTGGCCCAGGGCCTGTCAAACAATGATAACAAATCTAACCAAAAAATATCCAGGCATTGTGGCAGGTGCATGTAGTCCCAGGTACTCAGAAGGCTGAGGCAACAGAATTGCTTAAGCCCAAGAGTTTAAGGTTGCTGTGAGCTGTGACACCACAGCACTCTACCCAGGGTGACAGCTTGAGCCTCTGTCTCAAAAAAAAAAAAAATGCACAGATATTTATCTGATAAGGCTTATTTTTTGTTACTCTATATGAGGGTGTGTATATGTATTTATGTGTGTGTGTATAAAATCTTCCTTTCTGGAATCCAAAACATCAAATTCACTGATCTATATTTTGAGGAATATCTTTTTTCATGTGTCACGCACATTAAATTATAAGATAATTATAAATACTCAAAGCACAATGACTGCATAGGTTGGGGGCCACGTTACGGAAATACTGGAAGGCTCGTCCTACAAAGCGAGGTGCTGACGTTAGTGAGTCATGCAGTGCCCAGGTGTGCGTCTTCGTTCTGCTCAACCCTCTGGCCATGATCCTTGCCTACAGGAGACCTGCTTAGTCTAGGGTCTTACTGTTCAAAATTCCATGAAATGCAGTATGTAAAGGAATACTTTGAAGATAAATACGAATTAAAATTTTAGAACATAACTAAAACAGTTCAACTCTGATACAATGAAATTATTCCTCCCAGAAAGTGCAGTTCATTGTTCTCCACCACTGTGTGGAAAAACAACAACAACAACAAAACCCACAAACAACAATAATCTCAGCAGGAATCAGCCATATTTATTTTATGATTTTGAAGAGCTGTCTTTATAACAATATAGATTAATAATTGATAGAGTGACAGGAATTATTTAATTTTTATATGAAAAGATAGAAAGCTGTCATAGTCTAGGAGTATAATCCAACAGAATATACAGGAACGTCATCCTGCGAGTGCAAAGACCACGGGGGAACATCCCTTGGTCTGAGCCTTCACGCAGAAAGGACCACATGGTTAGGAATAAAGTTTTCCTTATGGGAAAAGCTAAAGGTCAAGTTACACAATGTCTTTTGTAGCTCAGGGCAGGATTTTGTTTACTTTTTTGTTTGTTTGCTTTTACAAAAATTACACCAACATGCACACCAACACAGATGCTGCTATTAATTTTAAACAAATTCAACTAAAATTTTAACTTTCTTCAACAAGCTGTTGAGGTCACTCCTAATATATCACATGTGCTCAAATCATTTTTAAAGACAAATTTAGACAAACTAAATCTGACTGAATTGAACCTCCTTAAAAGAAAAGAAGACAGAAAGGGGAAGATGAAGGAGATTATGTCAAAAGGAGACCATCTATTTTGGAAGTAACTTCTGTTTGACCACCCATTGATTATTGTTTCTAAGAATGTGTAATAAGGTTTAGAATTTAATATTGCTTTTTTTTTTTAGGGTTGGAAAATGGTGGTTGACAATTTGGTATCTGTGTTGGGGTAATGAGCGAAGTTCTTATTCAAACTATACTTGGTTCTCAACAACCAGAGGGTGATGTTTGAAAACCTGAGGTGAATATAGTATGCAATTTCTTCTGTTTTTTCTTTTCTTTTTTGGGAGAGAAGGATGTTATTTAATTTGCCAGCAAATGAGGAGGCTATCAGACTCCCCTCTCAACATACCATCATCTTGCTTCTGAGCAGAAGTACAGAGATCCTAAAGGTTTCTATTTATCTCATCCCCCAGTGAAGACGATATTGTGACCTCCACCCAGATTCACCCCATCTTCAACTAAGACCTTCTCATGATCCACTTTGGATTCCTCTAATCTCCCAGGACACAAAAGACGCCACACACTCTCCTGCCCTCCCAACCATGGCCTGAGGTAGGAATCTAGGTTGTAGTTCTCAAAAAAGATAAGGGGCTTTTGAAGAAACAGAAAACATTTTTACCCCTTTTTCAGGCCATTTTCTGTATCACATTCCCCACTGTCAAATGGACCCTTCCATGTTGATAGGAGGACAGCGATGTGGCCGTGGAGCCACGTCCTACTGAATCAGGGCAACACTTGGCCCCTTTATAGCTCATGCTCTATTATCAGAATCCTGCTCAGGGTCACCTCCCAGGTCTGATTTTTCACCCCTGTCTTCCTCCTGAGGCTCCATGTTACCATGGCGTGTGCAGAATTAGTCACTGTTGCAGACACTGGCATGCGGAGAGCTCATCAAAAAGTCATGCAAAAAATTAAAAAATTTCACTGTCCATCATGGATTTGTTAAGATGGAAGATATGGATTATCAGGGAACGGGGCATAAACTACATGGGCTGGGTTAGGGAAGAAACAGAGCACCTCAGAGTACACAGCTCTCAGGCGCAGAGATTCCAGAGGACAGCTTCTGAAATTTCAGGAATCTGTACCGAATGAGGTTTAATGTAACAGCCTCAGCAAGGTGGATCAACAGAGGGGGACAGCCCAGGGAAACCCTCACTGGGGGGCTGTCCCTCTATTCTATAGGCAGAATCAACAACCAAAAAGAGTCTGTTAATCCATATTATCCTATCATTTTACAGAAGGTCAGTTTTCCATTCATAGGAATCGTGACACCAACTCCTTCCCCCTTCAGTTAGCAGCAAATTATTATAAGGTTTTGTCAAGAAAATTATCTACTTTTTTTCCTTCTTTCCTTCTCTTTAGAAGCAGAGATGTAATTTGGTTTTAGCCTTTGCTTGTAATAACTCTCAAGAATTATCTAGAGCCTATGTACTTCACAGGGACAGTTCATTAAGCTGACTTTAAAGTACATATATGGAAATTTATGACTCTTCCCTTTAGTGCTCTTGGAATATTTGAGTTTTGATTCATTTAATATATTTTAACTTTATTAACTTACCTTACAGTCCAAAATACTGACATTTTGATGTGCAAAGGGACAAAGATTGTAGCAAAAAGTGAATTCTGATTCAATCACCTGAAAAAAAGTACCTGTCCAGCCAAGCAAAGAGTTCATTTTGTAAAAGAGAATGGAAAACACATCAATCATGACATGTCAGGAAAAGCAGAAGGAGAAATAGGAAAGAGAAGAGACCCAGAAACAGCCATAGTCAGCTCTGGGCTGTTTCCCTCAAGGTTTTCATGCAAAGACGTGTACGTCATTATGCAAAGTACGGGCAGAGTGAGTTTGCAGGGCGGAACTCACTGAATGTTTCAAATTATTATAATACATGCTTTGGGTTAAGCATTAAATTTAGAACACTTTTAATGAAAATATTGCTTTATTGTTGTAAATTTTTGAGTTTACCAAAATAAAAAACAGAATAAAAACTCAAGTAAATTATTATTTTATTTCCAAGCTTGAAGGGTTATACTTGTTAACTATCTAGAAATAGTTAACAATAGTTATTTATGGCACTCCAGGAGACATTTTAATATGTTATCAAGAAATAAGATTAAAAAATAATTAGTCCTAGAAATTTAGATGTGGAAGCCACCTAATGATAAATTCTTTTGGTAAGCAGAAAATTAAACCAACTTTATATAATTGCCTGACAAATTTACTTATTGAGAATTAAGCTTGAGGATTAACAAATATGAAATAGATTACTTAAAGCAAAGAAGCTCAATATTTAATCCAGCAAATGTATTTCAGTTCATGTGCCTTTTGGTCCGTTTTTCTTAATTCTTTTCATCGTACATTTGGCCTTCAGTTTGTGTAGAAGGACAAACGACTGTCATCGTTTCAATCAACCAATATTGGCGCCTTTCAGACAAAAACGTCATTCAAGTGTCCTATTTAATCTACTGGACATTTAACATCTTATTCTGTTTACTAGATCAGAGTAAATCTGACTTGCTACAAATATTCATGTGGTTTATCTACTACCCCAAGAAACAGAACGTCGCATCTTCATTTTTAAGTCATTTTACTCTTCAGAACTAACAGTTTGCAAATTCATCCAGGTAGTCTATTGGGCAATGTAATGAAAACCATAATCGCCCATGATGGGGTTATTTATATATGTCTGAAGTTCTAGTATTTCAATATCCAGTCAAGTTTCTGCCTCTGACATTATCTGGAGGATAAGAAATATAAAATACACAAACTATAACGAGAGGTCAGTGATTAGAATCTCAGTCTCCTGCACACTCGTGGGAGTCACATTTATTAAGTACATTGTACCCAAATGGCCTTGTGTAAACCCAGGTCGTGCGCGTCTGTGATGCTGTGAAAACTGTAGATTTGAATTTTTTTCCCCAAGATAAAATGAGAGCTAAAAGAAGGGGAGGATGACGTAGATGTCCTCAACGCACAGACGACCTGTCCCTCGGCACAGCTGCCTCTGACTCCACATCGGTGACACTTTGGGAGATAAAAATTTAGACACAGTAATTGAATACCTCATGCAGAAAAAGAGATATTTGAGTTTAGGAAATTTTCCTTTGCTTTCAAGACATGAAAGCAAAGGAAAAGCAGCTCAAGCCACAGACATGGCTAAAATTATGAAATAAGAATCAATACTAAATAGGTCACGCTAAGTGATGTACTTGAGTCCTTTAAATAGATGAATACGTCCTCTAAACTTCTAACTCGACAATGCAGGAGGAGAATGCACGGGGCACAGAACTTCCCTTTAACTCTGGTGATCATCTTTCTGCATTAATAGCTCGTGGCCTTATTTTCTATTCAGAAGTACACTCATGGTTCATTATTAGATTTTAGGCATGCATGAAGTATTTAAAAGATGTCATTTGCAGTTTGCTAGTGTCTATTTTAAATGCAACAAGCCCAAATCTGCTGTTGTTTTCATTATAAAAACGCTTAATTTTTGAAACAGTAAAAATATGAACAGACGGATTGATCAGTGTAACATAATAATGCTACAGGGTTAGAGCTATGGATACATAGGCGGCTTGTCTTCAGTAATGGGGCAAGGCCATAAAAGAAAGACCAGGTAGTCTTTCAGCCAAGGATGCTGGAACAGCAGGACTGCGTCAGACAGGAAAACGGACCTGGACCCGACCTTACGCCTCTCACAAACGTTAACTCAAAATATATCACAGACCTGAATGTTAAATGCAAACCCATAAAACTCCTGGTAGATAACGCAGGAAAATGTCTAGATGATCTCGGGTGTGGCGGTGAGTCTTTTAGATGTAACAGCAAAGGCACCGTCTGTGAAGGAAGGAATTGATGAACAAAATTTCATGAAAGTCTAAAAGTTCTGTTCTAGGAAAGGCACTGTCACGAAAACGAAAAGGCAGACCTGAGACTTTGTGAAAACAGTTGTAAGAGACACATCTAATAATGGACTGCCACCTAAAATCTATGAAGACCTTCCATATCTCCACAGTAAGAAAACAAACTACCGATCTGAAAATGAGCCAAAGACACCCAGCCAAAAAAGACATACGGGTGACAGATATGGCTCCGTCTTCCCTGCTGCTGTTCGTCCCCATGAGACTCTGTCATTGGATGTTTGTCCTTTAAATCCTGTTTGGCCTTTTAAACCAAGTCTATGACTTTTGACAGCGCGTGTGCCCTTTGCATGGTGTCTGCCCACTCACTTAACCTTCGTTTGGACCCCTGCCCTGTACTCTCTGCTTTTGTCCCCTGAGTTATTCATTTTACATTTTCAGATTTATGATAAATTCAATCTTTCTTGACTCCCCCGCAGTCTCCTTCACTGGCATCCACCCTGTGATTTTCCACACGTATTTTTCCTCGTGGATCTCCATTCGCCACACTCCCCACAGAGCGGTTTTCTGCAGTGGGGTTGGACGGGAGTATGTGGAATCATGGGTGGGCGATTATTTTATTCATTTTTCTCTTTGAGTCACAGGATTTTTTTTCAGATTAACATTCTTTCCTCTATTTTTAAAGAAATGGAAATGATATGGTTCGTCACAAAATTTTCATACGATGAAGTAACTGCACATCACTTAGTGAGGGAATTTTGGGAAAATGATCATTAACGTCTTGCACTTTCTTCCTTCACGGTATCCTTAAGATCGTTTTTTCCAGTGGTCATGTACCAAAATGGTGTAGATAATTTGGATACTTCCCTACTCCCCCATCTTGGCCCCAATAAAAATTTAAATGCCACTGCACTACAACAACCTATCAACACATTTATTACTTTGCTTGACAGTTACAATGGTTTGGAAGCAATAATTTGAGCTTCAAGTAAAATAATGATCGTAATCCATCATCCCACACTTCAATAATTGTTGAATCTGCATAGAAGATTGTATCGTATGCACACTAATTGTCTCCAAGTACAAGACGTTTATAATTCAATAAGTAGAAATATTCCAAGTTTTTAACAATAGATCTTTGTATGTTCTGAACTTCAAAAGAAAAAAAAAATGGAGTGATGAACCATTGAGATTTTCCCTTATATGACTTGCAGATTATTTCTGGGATAATTGCTTAATACAAGAAAAGTGCCACCCATTACTCTTATTATGTGGTTTTTTCTTCCACAAACTTCCTCGGGTGCTCTGAGTGACAACTTGCCCTTCTACTTTTTTGGAACTGTGCGTCAATATAGTTACCTACCTGGCAGTTCTGCCCTTGCAGGGGCTTTGCTTTGTATGATGTCCTCACGTCTCTAGGGAGCTGCCTGTTGTGACTGCTGTGGATATTTGCCAAGGCCCAACATGGCCTAATTTTCTCGGGTGTGTCCAGGCTTTGTTTTACAATTCAGTGTGTATCTGCAATTGAGTTATGTTCACTGGAACCTGAGCAAAATTATTAGCCCTGCTTCCAGAGCTGATCTTCAGAAACGTCTCATTTTCCATTCTTTCCACTTCCTGAGCAGTTGGGTTAATGCAATGGCTTAAAACAATAGAGAGGATGAAATGTGGGTCCCTGAATGTCTTGGTGACGGAGGACATTCTCCTCCCTACGCTAATATGTGACAGGCTTCACGGTGAAAACTTCCAGAAACCCAACTGCATTAGTAGTTTGCTTATGCTGGGCAGTTCAAGCACAATTATCATCTGGGATTGAAATTTATTTACACCACCATCACCTCTACACCTCTAATGTTATAATAAGCATGCAAAAATTCTTGTCAAATAGATGGTATTTTTCCACTAATATAGTTACTAATGTTAATGTTTTGTTTCTACTGAACGTGAAGTCAGTTTTTTTCAGAAAACATTTTAGTCTCCTGAGTTGGTCTGACCTTGGAGGCATGATGCCGTATTCAGACTCTCCAAGGTAACCTGCAGTTTGCTTCCCGGCTTTCTTCATCAGGAAACTTGGAGCAGTGTCCTGGGACTGAGGCAGAGAGCACCGTGAGACACATGCCTGTGACAGCCCTCCAAGGCATCCCTCTCTGACATTGTGGATGAGGAGGCCACCCAGGTCCTTACTCAAGAAGATCCATCTTGATGGGAGCCCTCCCCTATCAGAGCCCGTCAGAGCCCTCCTCTATCAGCTCCTGCAGGTGCTGCCTCTGCTTCAAGGTCCTGTGTTCCCAAGGTCATGTCGCCTTTGGAGTCACTCACATCTGCTTGGTGAGTGAGATGAGCTATAAAGATGCGGGTATGTAACCAGAGGCAGAGCACTCTGCAGGGCAACCTTCCCTCAGAGCCGTCCCTCGTCCTGCAGGATGTTCCATCCACCTGTACTGTAGTCAAATCACTCTGCCTATTTCGCTTTTCCCCTTATTCTTTCACAGGTGTTAATTTTAATAAGTATTTTATAAACCAAACCCTACACTTCCAGAGCGTGCAACTCACCAACTCACTCTACTTAACCGTGTATTATTATTTTGTTTTTTTCAAACAGAACAAGTTACAAAAAGTCTCTCCTGCCTTCAAAGCCCCCAGAGATGTTCCCCGGATCCCAAGTTATCTGAGGTAACCATAATGGGTGCGTGCTGAGCCCTCTACTTATGACTATAATTGGCAAAATCTCAATTAATCATATCACTGAACAAATCAGACCAACCCAACAAGTAACAAAAATAACAATAACAAAACCAAAGAGGAGACAGATGCTTTAAGGAAACAACAGTAACAACAACTACAACAAATCTGAGGAGAAAGAGGACAATGGGAGCTCAGAGGGAGCAGCTCGGGGCAGTGACATCACCACGCTCTAGAAAGCAGCTAAGTTGGGCAGCGCCTGTGGCTCAAAGGAGTAGGGCGCCTGCCCCACGTGCTGGAGGTGGTGGGTTCAAACCCAGCCCCGGCCAAAAACTGCAAAAAAAAAAGAAAAGTTTTAAAAATTAAAAAAAAAAGCAGTAAAGTTATATTTGGTCCTATATAAAAACAACTGGCAAAAACATAGCTTTCGTAAACTTACCTACATTCTAAAATGGCTGGTACTTTTATAAATATATTACTAAAACTAAAACCTGCCTCCTCCTCCCAATTATTCCCAAACAAAAGAAAATAAGAGAGAAAATCTAATAACATCAAGGTAAATGCATATAGGAACCAATGAATGAATACACTTCAAACAAATCAACCAGCAAACGAGTAAACCCACTCATGTTCTGTTGTCGTGACAATTACACAATGTCCCTGAGGCCTCCCTCAACATGGAGGTAGAGCTCCCCTGGCAGCTGCGCGTCTGAATCTGCTACTCTTGCTTTATAGTGGCACTTGGAGGATGATATGTCCTGGGCACCAGGACTGACAAACGACGTCCAGCCACAATATTAAGGCAGGCATCCTGGGGTGCTGAGCAGCTGACCTGGTAATGACTGGTTAAGTAGGCCAGATACTAAATCAAAAAGCCTGGAGACAACCCAAGATGAAGTGTGAAAGCTGGACGTCCAGCGAGTGTGGGCGCAAACCAAATGCCAGCATGGGGTTGCAGTTCACCAAACTGAGAGCGTTCTCAGCTCATTTGGTAAAATATGCTTACTAGTGACAAAATAAACTGAAGGGGTCGATGTGAAACCCGAGTCTGGAATCTGTGGTCGTGCCTGAGCATTTACTTGAGAAGGATTTTGATTCAGGTACCCAAACATGACATGACAATACTCAATCTGCAAGTTTGATATTACACACTCTGCTAAAATACTTTACTGAAAACCATCCCCTTCTGTATACAAATTCCAAAGTTTGCAGATTAGTGAAATAGATACATCAAGATTCAAAGTTTCAGCTCCCAGAGAAGTCTTTGTAGACATGTTGAAGAGACCTTAGGCATGCGTGAGAAGGTGAATATGGCTTTCCATGAACAACTAAAACACATACTGCCCCTGTTGTGGATCTTTTTCTTAAAATAGCACTTGTAGTAGAACCAAACTTAGTCCATCTAATGGACGGATAGAAACTTCCTTGCATGTCACCCAGCGGAGGGAAATGATACCCAGAGACCAGCCGCTGTCAGTGGCGTGGAGCGGCCAGCAGAATTAGCCCCGCCTTGGTGTTTGCCCCCTTCCGAGGCCGGTCAGCTCCCTTCCAGTTTTCTGTGCATATAAATTCACTTACCACACAGATACTCTTCATAAAATGGATATGTGTGCATATTAGTAAATCTCTGCCAAAGTACAAGATTTTATATAATTTTAGGAGCTAAATAAAGGAAAAGGGGGTCTCTGATCACAATAAGGAGGCCAAAGTGGCAAGAGTCCTGCTGTCCCGGTGATGACACAAGTGCAGATGAGCAGGAAATAGAAAAAGGCCCCGTGGGCTCCAACTGTACTGAGGATTCACCACAGACACTCATGAGGCCCCTCTGGCCTGTCGATGCGGAAATGCTTCAAGTGGAATCTGGGGAACACACCTGAGTCTTTGTCTTCTATCAGGTCATAATTTTAATCCTCTTATCAAGCCGCAAATATCTACTACAGATTACACATCTTAATTATGCTGCCATGGCATGTTATAGCACCAAAAACTTTAGCAAATTTAAGTATTTATTTTGTTTCAAGACAATTTTGATCTAATGTAAAGCAGTTCACATTCAATCTAATTAAGAAATCATATGGATTGTGTATTTTACATATTATGTACTCTGTAATTTAATGTGTACACTATAGATTGAATTCAAGAATGAAAATAAATCATGTCCAAAGTACTTTTAAGATACTCCACACATGTCACTGTAAGGAAAAAACGTCTGTATGAAGCGAGGCAGTGGGGCACTTTGAAAACCACCAGTTCAATTAGGTTTAACCACATGTTGCTTTTTGCAAAATGGAATGAATGAAACTCTTGTGTTTGTCATTTCTAAAATGTACCCCAAATCCAATGCTTAGTTTTATACATCATTCATCTTAAATTCTGGCACTTTTGTGTTTGATTCAGCAAACATATTTATACCTGTGAGGTATTCCTAAAGCAGATTTTTAACTTTGCTCTTAAATCAATAAGTCATGAACCAATAAGGT
Source organism: Galagoides demidoff (assembly GCA_963574575.1). NCBI lineage: Eukaryota > Metazoa > Chordata > Mammalia > Primates > Galagidae > Galagoides > Galagoides demidoff. The sequence continues at coordinate 37,052 of CAUYQV010060743.1, forward strand.
GGGGAATGTCGGAGACAAGCAACTGTTCAAAATATTTTTTTCTTGCTCTAATTGTATGATCAAAGAGCATATGGAGGGCTGAGCATGATGGCTCACACTTACAATCTCAGCATTGTGGGAGGCCGAGGTGGAAGGATCACTCAAACCCAAGAGTTCAAACCAGCCTCAGCAAATGCCAGATCCCTGTCTCTACTAAAAACTGCAAACATAGCTGGGTATGGCAGCCCTCACCTCTAGTTCCGGCTATCCCAGCTATTTGGGAGGCTGAGGCTAGGAGGATCACTTGAGCCCAGGAATGTGAGGTTGCAATGAGCTAGGATTGTATCACTGCACCTTAGCCCGGGTGAAAAACTGAGACTCTATCTCAAAAAAAAAAAAAAAAAAAAAAAATATATATATATATATATAGGGACCATCTATCTTTTACAAACTCGTTTCTTGGCCCTACATTGCCAAGGCCAAACATGGCTATTCAACTCAAGGTAAAGCAATAATACTATTTCCACTTCACATCGCTGTAGGTAACTTGTTTAAACACAGAGACCGTGGTAGCCAGGGTTCTATAAAGAAACAGAACCAACAGAATGAGTACCTACAGAGAAAGATGTATTTTAAGAAATCACTTTATGTGATTACGGAGGCTAGCAACTCTGAAATCCTCAGGGTAGGATAGCAAGCTGGAGATTCAGGGACAAGCTGATGTAGGTCAAACCCAACGGCGGCTGTCTGTTGTCAGAAATCCTTTTCCAGGAAAGGTCAATATTTGTTTTATCAAGATCTTCAACTGATTAGACAAAACTCACCCATTTTATGGAAGGCGATCAACTTTGTTCAAAGTCCTCTGATCTAAATATTTATCTAATCTTTAAAAGCACATCACAGAAACCTTGAGAATAATGTTTAACCAAATTATCTGGGACCATGGCCCAGACAGTTGATACGTAAAATTTATTATCACAAATACTTTTACAAAGTTAAGCTTGTCAGAACTCATTTAAACTATTTATATTAAAATATTAATCTTTGTGCTTCTTAGCAAAGTGTCTCAGGAATGGAAGAAAAAGTATCCAATGTACACAGCCCTTTTATGAAACTAATCTATAGCTCTCAAGCAAAAGATACAACTTAATTCTAGCCCAAAAATATGGGGAGGAGGTGGGGAAGGGGAGGGGAGAAGGGTGGATGGGGGGTGGGAGGGTGATGGGAAAGATTACCTATATTTCTGCCTAAAAAAGGTACAGGTGAACTTTTCTAGAACTAGAATATAAATGTGTTGATACAATGATTAACCGAATGATGTGAAAGTTATGTTAACCAGCTTGATGAAGGTGTTTCAAATTGTATATGAAACAGCACAATGTACCCCATGTT
>CAUYQV010060749.1:0-12476 GCA_963574575.1 Galagoides demidoff
CCCAAGGGCAACATGAATGACCAGGTTGAAATGTCTTTCCATGGGCAAGTAAGAAAATGCTCTATCGGCTCGGCGCCTGTGGCTCAATCGGCTAAGGCGCCAGCCACGTACACCTAAGGTGGCGGGTTCGAATCCCTAACCAGGCACGCCAAACAACAATGATGGCTGCAACCAAAAAAATGGCCGGGCGTTGTGGCGGGCGCCTGTGGTCCCGGCTACTTGGGAGGCGGAGGCAGGAGACTCGCTTGAGCCAGGAGTTGGAGGTTGCTATGAGCTGTGATGCCATGGCACTCTACCCAGGGGGATAGCTTGAGACTCCATCTCAAAAAAAAAAAAGAATTGGCATTGTTTCTTACTTAAACATTTAGTAGAATTCACCAGTAAAACCATCTGGTCATGGAGTTTTCTTGGCAGGAAAATTTAACTTAATATTCAGTTCCCTTAACAGATATTCAGGTTATTAATTTCTTCTTGGGTAAATTTTTGACAGTGTGTATATTTCGTGAGATTTCCTGTCCCATAAGTTATTGAATGTATTGACATAATTTTTAATAAGGTTATTTTATTATCCTTTGAGTATGTATAGTATATGTAGTGATGTAATGTCTCTCATTGCTGATATCGACAATTTGTGTTTTTTTTTTCTCCCTGATCATTTGGGGTAGAGGTTTATAAATTTTATTGATATTACCAAGGAACCTACTTTTGGTTTTGTTAGGTTCCTTTATTGTTTATTTTTTGTTCATTTTCTAATTGATTGATTTCTCTTTGTTATTCCTTTTCTCTGACTACATTAGGTTTCTATTTTCTCTTCTAGTTTCTTAAAGTGAAAGTTGAGGTTGTTGCTTTGTGATATTTCTTCATTACATTTATTGTGATTATCAATATGGTTGCAGTTGAATCTGTCAACTTGCTTGTCATTTCATATTTTTTTTTTTTTTGAGATGGAGTCTCAAGCTATCCCCCTGGGTAGAGTGCCATGGCATCACAGCTCATAGCAACCTCCAACTCCTGGGCTCAAGCGAGTTTCCTGCCTCAGCCTCCCAAGTTGCTGGGACTATAGGTGCCCGCCACAACGCCTGGCCATTTTTTGGTTGCAGTCATCATTGTTGTTTGGCCAGCCCAAGCTGGGGATTCGAACCCACCACCTTAGGTGTATGTGGCAGGCGCCTTAGCTGCTTGAGCCACAGATGCAGAGCCGTCATTTCATATTTTTAAGCTTTTTTTGTTCTTTACCCTCTTTTCCTGCCTTTTAAAAAATTTAATGAATATTTTATGATTTTATTTTATTTCGTTTTTTGTCTTATTAGCTCTACCTCTTTGTTTAACTTTTTATTCAGTAATATACATCTTTGACTTCTCACAGTTGAACTTAAAATAATATTTTGCCATTTCATCTACCTGCCATTTTTGTTTTATATTTTACATCCACATGTATATCTTCAAATTATGCTATGCACTCCTTTATGTCCTCCCAAATTTACATGTTGGAATCCTATACTTCAATGTGATGGTATTAGTAGGTGTAGTCTTTAGGAAGTAATCACATCGTGAGTGGGGAGCCCTTATGAATGGAATGTTTACTACCTGTTAATATTACAAGAGGTAATTATCACAGCTCAGATTATAGAAATTTTATGTTGAGAATTAAAACGGGAAAATTATATTATTACTAATAACATTGGTAAAGTTTATAGACTCAAGTATAGACTCAAAATTGAAGTAACTTGACAAACCTGATAAATATTTATGGGACCATTTAGGGCAATTTGACTGTTTGTCTGGGGTTCCAATGACTTAAGGAGGAAGACTCAAAATCTAGACCTGTTCAGTTGGTAGAAGTTAGGTGTTTCCTTAGCTATAGGATACATTCTGACAGGTGAAGCCAAACAGCTATACAACCGGGGAACAGTAAGTCTGCAGTCATCCTCCCATACTTGATAGCTCTGCCCTAATTCCCATCTCAGGTGAGCCTACCTCATAGTTAGCTGTTCTCAATCACTTATGCTTTCAGACACCTCCACAATTATCTTGCCTTTTTTTTTTTTTTTGCAGTTTTTGGCTGGGGCTGGGTTTGAACCTGCCACCTCTGGCATATGGGGCCGGTTCCCTACTCCTTTGAGCCACAGACGCTGCCCATTGTCTTGCCTTCTTAACAGTTAAGGCAAACTTTTACATTGATGGCAATATAGTATTATTAACTATCAAAACACCCTCACTAGATTTATATAATAGTACAGATTTTTACAGCTGAATGACCCAGGAATCAAAGAGATTAGGTAGTTGAGGTAAATATAGCAGTGCCGGAGTCCAGCTCTAACTTTTAGTAACTATCCTCTTTCCACCACTATTTGTGGAAGGAAAATACATGTTGTTGAAGACCAAGTAGGAAAGAAAATGGATATTTTCTAAAACTTTAAGCTAAACCTGTATGTAAACAATTATCGTATCTACCATAAGATATTAATAACAAGAATCTATCCGCAGGGAGAAAAATTTTCTTAATTTCTGGGGCATCTTATAATTTCATGAAAACTGTATCCACCCAGTGAAAGGGTGATCATGCATACACGTGAGGACTTGAGCAGGAGTGTTTAAACCTTGGGCAGTTTGATCATCATGTGTTTGAATCAAATAAAGTTAATGCTATGTGGAAAGATCATTTGCAGTGATTTGAAAGTCAGGGTTTTTTTTTTTTTTTGAGACAGATTCTTACTATGTCACCTTCGGTAGAGTGCAATGGCATCACAGCTCACAACAACCCCAAACTCTTGAACCTAAGCAATCTCTTGCCTCCACCTCCCAAGTAGCTGGGACTACAGGTGCCTGCCACATACACCTGAGCTGGCAGGTTTGAAACCAGCCCGGGCCCGCCAAACAACAATGACAGCTGCAACAACAACAAAAATAGCCGGGCATTGTGGTGAGTGCCTGCAGTCCCGGCTACTTGGGAGGCAGAGAATTGCTTGAGCCCAGGTGTTGGAGGTTGCTGTGAGCTGTGATGCCATGGCACTCTACCCAGGGTGACAGCTTGAGGCTCTGTCTCAAAAAAAAAAAAAAAGAAAGAAAAAGGAAAGAAATCACTAGATCTGTAATGATTCGTATGGTTTGTTGGTTTTGTTTGTTTGTTTGTTTGTTTGTTTGAGACAGAGCCTCACATTGTCGCCCTGGCTGCTTCTCTACAGAAATAGCCTCCGGGCAAAAGTATGGCAGAATTCATCATAATTTCCCTCAAGTTTATGATGTACATTTAGGAAAACGAAAAATAGTTTTGTTTCAAAAATATGGGCATGACTTTTTTTTTTTTTGCAGTTTTTGGCTGGGGCCAGGTTTGAACCCACCACCTCTGGTATATGGGGCCAGCACCCTACTCCTTCGATCCACAGGTGCCTCCCTGGGCATGACTTTTGATAATCCATGGAAAGAAATTTCCTCAATTTTTCTCTTCTGTCACAGAGTTTACATTGATTGATAAAGAAAAGCATAAAACATTTGACAGGAGGTTTAAACTGAGACAGCATATTGTGATAGGTTCACTTGTAATTTTGAAGAATAAAGACAAAATTAGTGGCATCAATTAAAAATGAAATAATTTCTAGATAGAATTAGTCAGGTAAAATCAATAATCTCCCTAAGCTATTATTGATCATTTACTAGCTACAGGGCATTTTTTTTTTTTAAGAGACAGAGTCTTACTCTATTGTTCTCAGTAGAGTGCCTTGGCATCACAGCTCATAGCAACCTCTAGGTCTTGGGCTTAGAGATTCTCTTGCCTCAGCCTCCCGAGTAGCTGGGACTACAGGCACCCACCACAATGCCATGCTAAGCTACACGGCATTTTAATAACAACTTAATTTCAGAATGATGCTAAGAGGGATTAAAAAATAAATGTCTCTGCCATTAAGAAACTTACAATCTTATAAAATACCTAGTAAGTATATAAATATAATAATAATTAGAAAACTTCTCATTTCAGTGTATAAAAATGCCATAGTTGCAAAGAAATGCAGAATATTTTTAAATCAAAGAGTCCCATACTTATTTTATATTTATATGAGAGTCATTTAATCTTTCTTTTGAGACCTAATTCTTTTTTTTTTTTTTTTTTGAGTTAGAGTCTCAAGCTGTTGCCCTGGGTAGAGTGCTGTGGCATCCCAGCTCACAACAACCTCAAGCTCTTGGGCTTAAGTGATTCTCTTGCCTCAGCCACCCGAGTAGCTGGGACTACAGGCACTTACCACAATGACCAGCTACTTTTTGTTACAGTTGTTCTTGTTGTTTGGTAGGCCCAAGCTGGGTTGAAACCTGCAAGCCTAGGTGTAAATGGCTAGTGCCATAACCAGTGTGCTATGGGCGCTGAGCTAAGACCTAATTCTTTTTACTTGATTTTATTTTGCTAAGATTTATTCATGTCATGTGTAGCTATGGCTGAATCCTATTGACTTGGGATACACTTCAGTGCATTTATATTTAAAAAATTCAAAAATATTTGCTATGTTGGCTAGATTTATTATAAACACAAAATAATTGTATTTGAAAACACTTTAATAAGGGCCTTGTTAACTAAAAAGAAATAATTAATGAGTTTCTACTTTGGAAGAAGGAGACCTTTATTTCACATAAAGGGTAGAAACCTGTTGGGTGGTTATTCCAACATGTTGGGAAGCTAAGCCTTGGCCAGAAGCCAGACACACATGCTTCAAAGAAGAAACAAAAGAACAGGATTTTACACAGAGCAGCATAGTCAAATATACTATTCAACATGGTATAAGAGAAGTCATGAATATTTATAAAGGGAAATAATATGCATATAATTATCCTTTATCTTCCCCATCCAGGACAGGATGGGAACTCAGTTCGAAGGTGTGTGGGGGTTCCTTTTGGGTCAAGAGGGTTTCATTCATTTAGCAGAGGGCTTAGTATTTTATTTTTGGTTTCAACTTTATAACTTATCATACCTCTCTTGTTCATGATTTCTTTCCCAAAACCTTCTTTAGTGCCCCTTTCACTTCCTTATTCCTTAAAGTGTAGATGAGCGGATTCAACATGGGAGTCACCAGGTTGTAGAAGAGAGTGGTAAACTTGCCGTGGTCTTGGGAGGAGCTGTTTCCTGGCTGCATATACATATAGATGATGCTCCCATAAAATAGGGAGACCACTGTGAGGTGGGAGCTACAGGTATTGAAGGCCTTCCATCGCCCAGCAGCTGACTTGATTTTCAGCACGGCTACAGCAATGTAGCCATAGGACACAAGAATAAGAGTGAGGGGCAGTAGGACAATGAGAATGGCAAAGGCAAAGGCCAGCATTTCTACTGCACGAGCATCCACACAGGCCATCTTGATCAGTGCTGGCATTTCACAAAGGAAATGGTTAACTCTGCGGTGACCACATCTGGAGAGGGTCATTGTTAGTGGGGACATAACAATGGCGTTTACCAGTCCACTCCCCCAGGCCACAGCTACAAGTCTTAAGCACAGCTGGGGGTGCATAATAACTGTATAGTGCAAAGGTTTGCAGACTGCAGCATAACGGTCATATGCCATGACAGCCAGAAGAATGCACTCGATTCCCCCAACAGAAAGGAAAGAGAAAAGTTGGACAACACAGCCAGCATAGCTGATACTCTTATCAGGGCCCCAGAGGTTTACCAGCATCTGTGGGATGCAACTAGTACTGAAGCAGAGATCTAGAAAAGAAAGATTTGCCAGAAAGAAGTACATTGGGGTATGAAGTCGAGGGTCTAATATACAAAGAAGAATTATGGTTGAATTTCCCAGAATAGCCACTGAATACAGAATAAAATTCACTATGAAGAGCACCATCTCCAGCTTGGGACGATCAGAAAAACCCACCAAGATAAAACCATATTCTGAGCTGTCATTGGATTTTTCCATTGCTTTCCTTTCACATTATCTGTATAGCTGGTAAGGACAAAATGAAGAGTATTTAATATATATTTTGCAAATGCTGTAGAATATCAGGATTTGGGGGGAACATAGAGCCATTAAGTCTGACAACTCATCTAATAATAGATTATCTTCTGCCCACATATGTAAGCTATATATCATTTGTTTCCATAAGGCAAAATATTTTATTATTGGCAAAGTTCTGCTTACAAGTATCATCTTTTTATTAAGTAGACATTTTCTCCTCATGATTCATAAGACAAAGTATTTTAACTTTATTAAATATACATTATATTCAATATACATAATACTTCTTTGTGTAACATCCATTAACATATTCACAGGCAGTTACCACATCTCAACTAAATTTTCTTTAGGTCAAACATTCTAATTCTTTTAACTATTCTTCATGTAACAAGGTTATCAGGTGTATTATTAACTTAGTAGCTGTCCTCCATGTGCCCTCAATGTTGCAATGACTTTCTGAAAATGTGATGAGAGCTGAACCCAGTACCTGAGGTTTTTTTTTTTTTTTTGAGACAGAGTCTCACTTTGTCGCCCTCTGTAGAGGGCTGTAGTGTCATAGCTCACAGCTACTCTCTTGCCTCAGCCTCCCTAGTAGCTGAGACTTTAGGCCCCTGCCACAATGCCTGGCTATTTTTGTTGTTATTGTTTGTTTTTTTAGCAGGCCCAAGCCAGGTTTGAACCAACCAGCCTTGGTATATGTGGCTGGTGCCCTAACCACTTAGCTACAGACTCTGAGCCATCAGTACCAGAGTTTATTTCTTTCTTTCTTTGAGACAGAGTCTCAAGCTGTCGCCCTGTCACTCATAATTGGCTTAAAAGAGGATAGGATAGGATAATAGAAATATTAGGATAATAAAGAAATAACAGAGAAGGGAGACAAGTGTAAAAATACCAGAAAAGTGGGTACATAAAGAAATACATTTCACACCTTTAGTCATGTTGATTCTTTGGTAACTTAAGCATAGTAACAAGACTAAATTGTTAAATGGATATTACAAAATATCTAGGATCAGTGCCTGTGGTTTAAGCGGCTAAGGTGCCAGCCACATACACCTGAGCTGGCGGGTTCAAATCCAGCCTGGGCCCGCCAAACAACAATGACAGCTGCAACCAAGAAACCAAGAAATAACCAGGTGGTGCCTGTGGCTCAAAGGAGTGGGGCGCTGGCCCCATATACTGGAGGTGGTGGGTTCAAACCCAGCCCTGGCCAAAAACTGCAAAAAAAAAAAAAAAATAGCCAGGTGTTGTGGCAGGCACCTGTAGTCCCAGCTACTTGGGAAGCAGAGGCAGGAGAATCACTTGAGCCCAGAAGTTGGAGGTTGCTGTGAGCTGTGATACTATGGCATTCTACCCAGGGTAACAGCATGAGGCTCTGTCTCAAAAAACAAACAAACAAAAATCTAGACTACTGTACAATTTACAAAATGAAGGGCTGTTTCTAATGATACTAATGGCACTACATTCAATTAGTTATCTGAGAAAAAATAAAGACAGAGCAAATATTTTGATTTTCAAATGAAAAACCTGTCTCTGGTGAAATGTTTTTGACTTTGAAGTTCTTATAGTAAACTTATTTTCCATAGCTAAATATAATACACCAAAGTAAAAGAAAAATTTTTGCATTTCCTTTAGTTATTAGGCTTACCTGGTTTTAACTTTCCTGAAGGATATCAGAAGAGTATCTATTATTTGGTTTGGTTTTTATCTGGGATTTTGTGGAAGACTGGGCAGTTAACAGAAATAGAAAGTAATAATAAGGTTATGAGACTTCTGTACCAGAAATGATGAATATATAGAAGTAGTTACAAAGACCTCAACTTGTCAGGAAACAGATTAACTATTAAGCTCCCAACTGTCTTCTAGTCTAGTTTCCTTCTGAAGATAAAAGAGAAAAAGCAATGTGATTCCTTTTCTTTATAATTTGATTAAAGTGATAGAGTAATAGTATAGCATTACTGAGGAGAAGTAAAATTGAGGAATTGTCGTAGGGTAATTAAATCGTAGGGGGAAAAGGCAATAGTATTAGAAAATAGCATTAGCATTCTTTTTCTGTCTACCTGCCATTTGGGCCAACTACTCAGCTTTGGTGATGCTTTCTGGAGCTGTTAATCAAACCTCCAAGGCAGGGACTTCTTGCTTGCTACAAAAAATAACCAATGTAGATTTGGAAGCTTTTATAGACTCAGATAGAAATAACGGAAGCCTACTTTCTTAACAGCAGAGATGGTCCCTCAAAGTTGGCATTGCATGTTTTCTTGCTGAGATCATGGGGATTGCATACTCCTTTGGGTAATTAGCTATGATTCAGAAGAGAATAGAAAATTCTTAGGGGAAACCATGGGTTAATAATAACAGATGATTGAGAAACAAAATTCTTAGATTTTCTTTTAGGTTTTTGTCTGGGCCCATAGCTATTCATATCTTCAAGATTTTTTCCTATGGTAGAATATTTTTTGTGTTTGGTGGGGCAAAAACGGTCAAGTTTGGCAACATAGCATAGATATAAACAGCTTTAAGCACTTCTTTATACTTGAATTGAATCAATATTTAGTTTTCTTAGGAAAGAATTATAAAGTCTAATTTATTTATATTTTAGTACACAATTTTCTAGTGGGGCGCGGTGGCTCACACCTGTAATCCTAGCACTCTGGGAGGCTGAGGCGGGAGGATCACTTTAGCTCAGGAGTTCCCAACCAGCCTGAGCAAGAGTGAGACCCAGTCTCTAAGAATAGCTGGGTGACATGTCAGTGGCCTGTAGTTCCAGCTACTTGGGAGGCCAATGCAAGAGAATCACTTAAACACAAGTTTGAGGTTGCTGTGAGCTGTGACACCACCCCACTCTACTGAGGGCAACAAAATGAGATTCTGTCTAAAAAAAAAGAAAGAAACAAACAAAGAAATACTTGTATGAATGAGCAAAGATATATATATATATATATACTATATATAAATATATAAATATATACACTATATATATATAAATACACACATTTATATATATCACAGTTACATTATGGATTAAGAAAAAGGAAACAAACCAAATGTTCATTGACTGAATAATGGTTAAGTAAATATTTTTTTTTTTTTTGGCTGGGGCTGGGTTTGAACCTGCCACCTCTGGCATATGGGGCTGGCGCCCTACTCCTCTGAGCCACAGGCACCACCTAAGTAAATATTTGCACAGTCATAAATAAATAACATAAAGACATGACAAAAGAATGTGTGTGTTTATATTGATATGTAAGCAAAAAATATTAAATATATTTGAGCAATTATATAATAAATATTTCAAATATATTTATTAAATATGAAATTACATAGATATTACATTAAACTTAGTAAAATTATATATTAAATATAAAATATATTTAACTTTTGGAACATAATATTTGAAGATTTTCATGTGCAGTGCATGCTAATTTCTAAAATACTGTGGTTTACATGCATATGTAAAGATAACTGAAGTTTGAAGGAAGTGGAATTCAATTTTCACTTTCTGTTCTTCTAAAAATTTAAAAAACCTTTTTAGAAAATTGTATTTAATTTTTTTTTAAGAGACAGAGTCTCACTTTGTTGCCCTCAGTAGAGTGCTGTGCCATCACAGCTCACAGCAACCTCCAGCTCTTGGGCTTAGGCAATTCTCTTGCCTCAGCCTCCTGAGTAGCTGGAACTACAGGCACCCGTGACAACACCCAGCTATTTTTTTGTTGCAGTTTGGCCAGGGCTGGGTTCAAACCAACCACCCTCAGTATATGGGGCTGGCGCCCTACTCACTGAGCCACAGGTGCTGCCCCAAATTGTATTTGATTTTTATAAATTGACATATGATAATTATGTATATTAATGCGATACAGCATGATGTTTCAGTACATCTTCTAGCTATTTTGGAAAATCTAATAAAATATTGTCAACCATAGTCATCCTCCTGTGTGATAGAACCCCAGAAATTATTCCTCCTATCTTAGTATAACGTTGTATGCTTTGACCAGCCTCTCCTTATCCCACAACTTCCCTTCTTTCCCCAGCCTCTAGTAACCACTATTCTATTCTCAACTTCTATGAGATCAGCTTCTTTAGATTTACATATGTTACAATAAGAACATGTAATAGTGGTCATTGTGTGCCTGTCTTATTTCACTTAATGTAATGTTCTCTGGGTTCATCTGTTGCCATAAATCATAGGATTTTATTTTTTATTTTTGACTGGATATCATTTCATTGTGTATTTTACCACATTTTCTTATCCACTCATATATTGATGGACATTTAGATTGATTCCATATCTTGGCTATCGTGAATGGTGCTGCCACAAACATGGGAATGTAGATTATCTCTTCAACTCAGTACACTGAGTTTATTTCCTTTGGATATATACACAATAGTGGGATTGCTGGATCACATGGATATTTTATTTTAAATTTTTTGAGGAACCTCCGTACTGTTTTCCATAATGGTTGTACTAATTTACATCCCTACCAATAGTTTTCCTCTTTCTCCACATCCATGCTAGCATTTGTAACATTTATAGACACTCTAATTGGGGTGAGGTGATAGCCCTTTGTGGTATTGACTTGCATTTCTCTGATAATAAGGGATGTGCATTTTATTATACACTTTGCAATTTCTGTATCTTTGAAAAATATCTATATGGGTCTGTTGCCTACTTTTAAATCAGATTACTTGTTTTTTTGCTATTGAGTAAAATTGCACGCAAACTTTAGGGACATCTTGAACATTCTGGATAATACCCCCTTATCAGATGTATAGTTTGAAAATATTTTCTCCCATTCTTCATTTTTTTGTTTCCATTGCTGTGCAAAGGTTTTAGTTTGATATAGTCTAATGTGCCTACTTTTGTTTTTTTTGTCTATGCTGTTGAGGTCTTAACCAAAAGACCTTATACTCGCCCACACCAGTGTCATAAAGTGTTTCCCCTGTTTTCTTCTAGTAGGTTTATCATTTTGTGTCTTACTGAAGTATTTAATCAACATTTTGAGTTGATTTTTGTGTGTGGTGAAAGATAAGAGTCTAATTTTATTCTTTTGCATGTGGAAATCTGGTTTACCCAGTAGTACTTATTGAAGACATTGTTCTTCCCTAAATATGTGTTTTTGGCACCTTTGTCAAAAAAATCAATTGGCTGTAAGAATGTGAATTTATTTATGGGTTCTTTATTCTTTTCCTTTAGTCTGTAAGTCCATATTTATGCCAGTATCATGCTATTTGGTTATGGTAGCTTTGTAGTATATTTTGAAGTTAAGCAGTATTTTGTTCAAAGTTGCTCTGGCTATTTAGGTTTTTTTTTCTTTTTTGTTCCACACAAATTTGAGGATTATTTTTCCTAAGTGTAGAAAGTCATTGATCTTTTGATAAGGATTGCTTTGTGTACTATGGACGTTTTAATGATGTTAATTCTTCCAAACCATTAACATGAGTATCTTTCCATTTATTTGTATCCTCTTCAATTTCTTTCATTAATATTTTATAATTTTTATTATAGAGCTCTTTCACCTCCTTGGTTAAATTTCTTCCTATTTATTTATTTATTGGTAGCTATTGTAAATGGGATTGCTTTCTTGATTTCTTTTTCAGGTAGTTAGCTATTGGCATATAGAAACACTCTTGTATTCTGATTTTGTATCTTGTAACTTTACTGGATTTGTTTATTAGTTCTAACAGAGTCTTTAGGTTTTTTTTTTTTTTTTTTACAGGTTTCTACATGTATGATTGCCTCATGTGCAAACAGGAAGAACAATTAGACTTTCCCCTTTTATTTCTTTCTCTTTCCTAATTCCTCTGGCTGAGACTTTCAGTACTATGTTGAATAAAAGTGCTGAAAATGGGCCTGTGCTCTTATTCCAGATCTCAGAGAAAAAGCTTTTGTTTTTTTTTTTTTTTTTTGAGACAGAGCCTCAAGCTAGTCCCCTGGGTAGAGTGCTGTGGCATCACAGCTCACAGCAACCTCCAACTCCTGGGCTTAAGCGAGTCTCCTGCCTCTGCCTCCCAAGTAGCTGGGACCACAGGTGCCCGCCACAATGCCTGGCTATTTTTTGGTTGCAGCCATCATTGTTGTTTGGCGGGCCCAGGCTGGATTTGAACCCACCACCTTAGGTGTATGTGGCTGGCGCCTTAGCCACTTGAGCCACAGGCACCAAGCCAGAGAAAAAGCTTTTAACTTTTTCCTGTGCAGTGTGATGCTACTATGGGTTTGTCCTATATGACCTTTATTATGTTGAGCTATGTTTCTTCCATACCTAGTTTATAGAGAGTTTTTATTGTAAGGAGATATTGAATTTTATTAAGTGCTTTTTCTTCATCATGTGGTTTAGTTTTTAATTCTTTTAATGTGATGTATCATATTTATTTCTTTGTGTATGCTGAATTGTCCTTGCATCCTTAGGATGAATCTCATTTGATCATGGCAAATAGTCTTTTAAATGAGCTGTTGAATTTGGTTTGCTAGTATTTTGTGGATAATTTTTACATTTATGTTCATCAGGGATATTGGCCTATAATTTTATTTTTTATTGTGTCTTTGTC
>CAUYQV010060750.1:0-25906 GCA_963574575.1 Galagoides demidoff
AAATCCGTCTTCATTCTGGGCGCCAGTGGAGAAACCGGCAGAGTGCTCTTAAAAGAAATTCTGGAACAGAGCTTGTTTTCCAAAGTCACGCTCATTGGCCGGAGGAAACTCACGTTCGATGAGGAGGCTTATAAAAATGTGGTGGGTATTTGAGCTGGGTCTCAAGTGTATCCCCAGTGATTCTGCGAGGCAAGCAAATTTCGTGCCTAACGGCAGAACGCTGCCCTGCCAGCAATGGAGCAGGGAAGGCATCAACATTAGGGCACATTTGGTCCATGAGAGCCTGTCTGGGAAGCCCTTCCCTGCCGTTCTGTAGCCTGAAGCAAAGCCCTTCTCTCCACCTCCGAGTTTTATGAAGCTGGGCCCAGGTTGTAATGGGGGCTGGTGAGACAGAAACACACGGTTTTCAGGATCATATAAGCTGATTTCTTGTAACTGGCAGTTTTCTCAATCACTTTGCTTGTTTTGTCTTCTGTGCACTTATCGCTAAGGTTGTCCATGAATTTGAAAATTCTTCCCAGAGTGAGAAAGGTCTATGACAGTGAGAGTTGGGTTATTCACTTAAAAGAATTTGTCTTGTCTCGCATCCCCGGCTTGTGTCTGCGGAAGGAATACTCCTTTCACTGTAAATTATACTTCTGTGGTTAAGTGAATGATAGACCTGACTTTGATCTGGTGATAACCTCCTAAATACCTGCCCTAAATATCTGAAGTGTGAGCTTCGTGGAGGTTCTGTTCTCCACTTAAACTGTGAACCAGACGGTGTGATCCTGAGACACCACAACTACAGAATTAGGTCCTACAGGTTTCATAAGAGGGGCATTCTAAATAACACCTGGTCTTGAAAATGTATGTTCACAGTACAGTTTCATGGGCCAGGTCAGATACTCATGGTCATCAGACACTGAATTTAAGATCTATGTTTAGAAGAGTTGAGTTTTGTTGGCACATCTTTTGACCAGGCACTTTGTGAAAACCTAATTTTCTTCAATGTTGTGTGCAGTTCTTCCTTTTAAAAGAATTGATGGGAGAAAACCAACATTTTATTGAACTCCTGGATGATGAGATCTTCGCAACTTTTTGTTTTCTTTCTTTTTCGTCTTTTTTTAGAGACAGGATCTGGCTCTATTGCCCAAGCGAGAGTGCAGTAGCATCATCATAACTCACTGCAACCCAAACTCCTGGGCTTGAGCGATCCTCCTGCCTCAGCCTCCCAAATAGCTGGGATTACCATGTGAGCTACCACGCCCAGCCATTTTTTCTATTTTTTGTAGAGATGGGGTTGCTAAAGCTAGTCTCAAACTTCTGCCCTCAAGTGATGCTCCTGCTTCTGCCTGCCAAAGTGCTAGGATTACTGGCGTGAGCTATACCCAGCCTCAAGCTTTTTAAGTTTTACTGTAAACTTCTAAAACTAGATGGATAATTCTTACATTTCAGGAACTTACTGTGGATGCTTGTTAAAAGTGCAGATTCTGATTCAGAGTATTCAGGTGGGGCCCAGGAATATTCCTTTTTATCATATACCTCCGGCTAATTCTAATGCCAGTAGTTTTCAGATTGGACTGAAGAACAGATTATCACCTATATTTTACAGCTGAAATAAACCTTGAGGTATATGATCAATAACTTGGCCATAATTACATGCCCAGTAAGTAGCGAGCCCAAGAAGAGAACCTAGATCTTTGAGATGCCAAACACCATCTCCTGTTCTCATATTATACTTCAGTGGTCTTCCTAGTGAGCTATAGGTTTATTTTCTGGAGAGAAATTACAATTGAAAAAAAAATTCAAACCTGACTTTAGATAGCTGGATCACCTTAGTTTAGTTGTACTGTGGATATGCATGTGCATTGTTGAGTTTCAATTCAGAGTCACTGCTTATTGGTGGAAGAAAATGAATTTGCTTATTCTGATGTTAAGTGAGCAGACCCTTCAGTAATGTTCTAGAATTTAGCTTTAAATATAGAGGGTTTTTGTGTGCGTGTGTTTTAAATAACATAAAGTTCTATACAACTGTACCCTTGCCTAGAATCAAGAAGTAGTGGACTTTGAAAAGTTGGATGACTACGCCTCTGCCTTTCAAGGTCACGATGTCGGATTCTGTTGCCTGGGGACCACCAGAAAAAAAGCCGGAGCGGTAAGGAAGCAATTATGCCCCTTTCCCTTTTTGCAGGCCAGTGATGTCAAGGAATCCTTTCTTGCTCACTCTTTTTCTTTGTGCCTTTTATTGCGATCTTTAAATGTAAATAAGCTCTTATTTTTTGAGATTCCATATGCTGCCATAAGCTTTGCAATACTTTAGTTTGTCTTCCAGAGGAATCCCTGAGTTGAGGCCTAAGTGCTGGAGACATCGTAAATATGTATGTGATCTTGCCTATTGCAAATACTGTGATTACTGACTTGCCCTAAGGCCAACTATGATGTCTGAGTAAAAAAAAAATTGACTCATGCTCTTAGCAGTAAGCTCCCCCCACCTTAATGTTTGAAGCTTGACACTTTCTCTCTCACTTGAATGATATACCTCAACTTATTTTCACGTTAAGCTTTAAACTTTGGGGATAGAACATCAGAACACAGAGGCACGATTCAGTCGGCCTCCAGCAATGACTCAGCCCTCAGCGATGATTCACCCCCAGTAATGATTCAGCCTTCACTGACGCAAGTCTGCTTCTAACACACATTTTATTTTCTTTTTAATGGTGTCTTAAATTGAGTCAGCTGCTGTCCAGAAGTTATAGCTCACTACATAGTTAGAAGTCATAGTTTACCACGTAGATTCTGGACAAATGTTAATATAGGTACATCTTAATTTATACCTTGGCTATAGTTTGTCCCTCTGGCAGAATTTACTTTCTGGAGCTGAATAAGTCTATTAAATATATGGGAATATGATTCTGCCATGGACTTACCTTAGGTTTATAAAGCAGGCCTATCCAGCTGAATCATTGGGGAGCGTATGGTTAGGAAGTATTGGTTTATACCAAGCAATAGTTGGTATAATCAGCCAGTAATTAGGCTCAGGTGAATTTCTTTAAACCTTCTGGTTATCCAGAGAATAAGTTTATTTACACTTTCAATTGTGATGTATTTCCACATCTTCTGCAGTTCTGCATATTCACCCTGGAAGACAGCTTGGTTTTGAGCTCTAGGCTAGGAACTGTAGGTTATAGAGAATCTCGACTTTCCTAGGAATTGGCACATTGTCTCCTGGAAAGGGTCACATTCCTGCTCAGCAGCTGGGACAGTCATTTCTGTCCCAGGGACAGTTGTAGGCAGTGTGTCCTCCAAAAACACTGAAAAACTTTTATTCAAGGACACTGCAGTTTTCGCTGTCTCAAGCATCAACCTGGTTTCAGTGGTGACTCAGCAAAACAAAACACTGCATTAGGCATAGAGCAGCTGATTTTCATGACATAGGCAAATCTCATTAATAGGGTGCTCCAGGAAGAAGTCTGAGTTGCTTTGTTGCATTCAAATTGTGTACTGCAGTTTTAACCAGAGGAATCGAAAATCTTCACTTTCCAGGATCTCTGGCTACTCATTACCTTTTGTTCTCCTTTAAAATCAGTTTAAAAAAGATAAACGAAATTTACTAGTAAACAAGGGATGACTCCTAAGCCAAACAGTCTCAGAAATGAATTAGAACTTAAATGTTTTAAGAGGATAGTGGCAGAAAGTAAGCTGATACAACCACCAGAAAAAGTTTATTTGGGTTCTTTTTTTTTCTTTTTTGAAACTAATTTGCATTAGGTGCAGTAAAGTTTGGAGGTTGTTATAACTTTGACAGTTTAAAAGAGGCTACAGTTTACACATGGCCAGGAAACAAAAGTTGTTGGAAAGGGGTGGTAGTGGAGATGGATTTCCAGGCTGTTCCCAGCTGGTGTTCTGAGTCAGCAGCCCTCTCTATGGAAGAGCATACTGGATAGTTTTATCAGAGGGAGACTGCAAAGCTGGTGGCAAACCTAGTGTCATTCAGTAGCTGTTTTATAACTGGATCACCCTATCTTTTGCCTTAGCAATCTGAGTTTGCAGTAGAGAAACATCAAGAAATTCTGCCTCTCTATTGAGTAACCAGCTGATTTCCCTTTGAGCTGTAGCATATTAGTTTACTAGCAATACCGTCACCTGGGTGGCTTAAACAACGGAAATTTATTGTCTCAGTAATAAACTAGTTCTGGAGGCTAGAAGTTTGAGATCAAGGTGCCAGCGAGGTTGAATCCTTGTTCTGTGGAGGATGGCTCAGTCTCAGGGCTGTCTCTGTGATGCCTTGCCTTCTCTCTGTGTCTCTTCACATCGTGTTTCCCTGGAGTGCCTGTCTCCATGTCTATATTTTATCTTTTTTATAAGGACACTGGTCCTGTTTGCATTAGGGCCCATTTGGTCTTTATGACCTCATCTTAACTAATTGCACCTGCAGTGATCCTATTTCTAAATAAAGTCAGTTCTGAGAGTCTGGGGTCAGGACTTTAGCATATGCATGGGGAGGATATAATTTAACTCATTAAATATAGTCTACCTAGATTTCAGTTGAAATTGATCTGTTACCTTTCTTCAGCTGTTTGGAAGACCATTTCCTTTAGTAGTAGCTGGTTAGAGGCTAATCTTCCTTTTCACATTTGTGGGCCATAGTTGTCTAATCACTGCATGCCTCCCACCCCCTGACTTGGCCTTAATCCAGATTTACTGGATCAGACTCTCTGAGGTTGGAAGCCTGGATTCTGTATTTTTAGTAGGCTCCTTGGGAGATCCTAACTCAGCCAATCTTGTCATTCCCATTGGGCCTGCTTTTGGGAGGCCCTGGGGTTAATTTTTATACTAGTGAAGTTGAAAGTTGAAGTACCCTTTGAAAACCACATCTACATTGGCCTGGAAAGAGCAGAACTCAAAAATGCCCCTGGGAATAATGCATTTTCCCCTTATTTGTATTAAAAGAAGCATTTGGTTAGTGAGTTTGAGGTGGGTTGAGGTGGTTTCCCTTCTTCATTTGTCTCCTCACCTATTCGGCTCCAGTAGTCTAGGTGCTTAGATTCTATTGAATGGATGATGTTGTTAAGTGTTTTTATCTTATGGATTCTGATCCTGATGATATTCTAATGCAGGGGTTTGTGTACTACAGCCTGTGGGCCAACCCGCTACCTATTTTTATATAGCCTGCAAGCTAAGACTATTTAAGTGTTTTTAAATGGTTAAAAAAATTCAAAAGAATAATATGTCATGCAATAGGAAAATATAAGAAATTCACATTTTCACATCCATCAATAAAGTTTTATTGGAATGCAGTCATGGTTATTACTTTATGTATTATCTATGGCTGCTTTTATGTTACAATGTATTGTTGCAACAGAGGCCAGCAATCTGAAAATAATTATTTTGGCTGGGTGCAGCAGCTGGTGGCTGTAATCCTCATTCTCTGGGAGGCTCTGAGGTGGGATGATTGCTCGAATTTAGGAATTTGAGACCAGCCTGAGCAAGAGCAAGACCCCATCTCTACCAAAAATAGAAAAATTAGCTGGACATTGTAGTGGGCACTTGTAGTCCCAGTTACTTGGGAAGCTGAGGCAAGAGGATCGATCACTTGAACTCAGGAGTTTGAGGTTGCTGCGAGCTAGGCTGAGGTACCTAGGCTGAGGCACTCTATCTTAGGGAACAGAGTAAGACTCTCAAAAAAAAGAAAAAAAAAATATATATATATATATAATTTGATCCTTTACAAGAAAAGTTTGCTGCCCCTGTTCTAATGTATTGGGTTTGTTTTTGTTTTTGTTTTTTTTTTGAGACAGAGTCTCACTATGTCGCCCTTGGTAGAATGCTGTGGCATCATAGCTCACAGCAACCTCAAACTCTTGGGCTCAAGTGATTTTCTTGCCTCAGCCTCCCAAGTAGCTGGGACTATAGGCACCCACCACAGTGCCCGGCTATTTTTTGTTGGAGTTATCATTGTTGGTTAGCTGGCCCGGGCCAGGTTTGAACCTGCCACCTTCATTGTATGTGGCTGGCACTTTAACCACTGTGCTACAGGCACCAAGCCTCTAAGTTATTGTTTTATTTGATGTCTACAAGAAGACTTGTGAAGTGGAGAGATCCTATGGTTCAAGGGACCCAGATCACAGGCCCTGTTTGGCTGCCAGGTAACTGTGGAGCTGTGGGTATGCCAGTTAGCTTGGAAGTGACACTAAACGTCCTTCCAATCGCAAAAGTCTTTGACTTTATGAACATAGAGGAAAGAATGCCTCAAATGGAAAAATTTTTTGAGAACATAGAGATTGACCCAGGAATCCTCAGTTTCTATTTAATCTAGTTTAATTTAATGTAATTTTTTTTCCTATCTTGAGACGGAGTCTCACTGTGCCCTGGGTAGAGTGCTGTGGCATCATAGCTCACAGTAACCTCAAACTCTTAGTCTCAAGTTACCCCCTTGCCTCAGCCTCTGGAGTAGTTAGAACTATAGGTGCCCTCAGCTAGTTTTTCAATTTTTTTTTTGGTAGAGATAGGATCTTGCTCTTGTTCAGGCTGGTTTTGAATTCCTGAGCTGAGGCAATCCACCCACCTCTATCCAGAGCTCTTTAACTAAAGTCTTTCTCCAACCACTGTATAAGGTTTGACAATTAAGTTCATCCTAGAAAAAGTGCTGTATATCTCGTTGCTGAATATTACTACGGTCACCTTTGAAGTACTCTCCTTTTTGTTTTTTTGTAGAGACAGAGTCTAACTTTGTGGCCCTCAGTAGAGTGGTGTGGCATCACACAGCTCACAGCAACCTCCAACTCCTGGGCTTAGGTGATTCTCTTGCCTCAGCCACCACACTGCCCAGCTATTGAAGTTCTCTCCTTGGCAAGCTGTGCATTGCATTGACACCAGCATCTGGTATACCTTTCATAGCAGTTTATAATGCTTTTTCTGGAATAACCATCAGAGCTGTCATTGTATGGCACATAATAACACCCAGCAACAATAATGAATGCTACTCAGCAAGACACCCAAACCCAGCTGTGAGATGCTGATGTACCAAGGTTATGAAACCTCACCAAGTTATTCAGACAGCGCTGCCAGTGGAAGCACATGGTGGCAAGTTTGTGAACTTAATTGTCAGATCTGGTAGGACTACAGTTCTGATAGTCATTCCAGAAAAAAGAGTTCCGATTGTTTTGAAGGGTGGACTGGGTGCTGGCATTAGTGTATGGCTTCCCGAGGGGAGTACTTCAGATGTTCAGTTATGGGGTAGGCAGCACTTTTTCTAGGACGGGTTTGTGAACTTAATTGTCAGCCCTCATACATCAAATGTACAGATGGCCTCCAAGATACAAACAAAGGAGGCCTCAGATTACACCACCAGTTATTAGTCAGCATCTGTTTTCTGGGTCAACTTGTAGGGTCCAGTGGAGAAAAGTTGAAGGAGAAAGAACCTGAAGCAGAAACAGGGCTAAGTGGGGCCGGTTGTGAATGATGGAACCTCTTTTCTTGGATCCTGTGACATTCTTGAGTTAATCCTGTTTGTTCACTTGTCTTATCGGTCAGCACTGAAATACTGTACCTGGTTAGGATGAGTTGTCCTTAAGCCACAGTGTCATTTCTAGTATTCAGGCATTGGTAAAAAAAAGATTAGAAGAAATACTTAGTAGCTCTGGATTTTAAAATTTAAAAAATAATTGGGAATTTGTTTCCCCTGGTGTTAGTGAAGCCTTTAAGAATATCTCTTCTCTCTACTGAGTCATAGGATGCTGTATTATTCTTTCAAGTGGGTGAGAAAGGAAATTTATAATGGGAACATAATGCTCTTTTCTAGAAAAAACACTTTATTCCTAGCTTAGAGTAAGGCACACTGGCTATGGAATCATAAAGACACAAAAACAATGGACTTAATCCTCTCAGAAGTCTGTCTTTTCTCTTGGCATAGGATTAGGGAAATGTAAGAACAATTTTTCCAAAAATTGTGTTTTTGGGATCTGGAGTAGCTGCTTTTAGTTAGTTTTTCTATTTTTTTTTTTTTTTTTAATTTGAGCTGTTGGAGAACAAGAAAAAGTATGAATAAAATTTCAAAGATGGCAGCTTCCATCTGCAAATGGACTCTTCCTCTCTCCAAAGAAAATTGGGGTGTGTTGATACCTTCTAGTCAGTCATCAGGACCCACGCTTATGTTTGATTTCTAAGTCCTTGAAAGCTATTGACCCTTTTGCTTTGAGTTTCATTCACCAGCTAAAAGGCCACGCCATCAGGGTGAAGGAAGTGAAATTCAAAATTTAGTGGGCTTGGAAAAATGCGGATTTATAATCAGCTTGAGGGCTCAGAGGATTTGTGAAATTGTTTTGGATTAACAGCCATTGATTGCTAATAAAACAATATTTAGCTTTGTCCAGAGAACAGCAATGGAGAAAGGTATGGGCACCTTGTCAACAGGGCCCATTGAGCAGGGATGATGGGCTGAGTGAGGGGATCTCTGCAACAGCAAGAGTGCTCGTCCTTCAAGGGGCTGTTGTCAGTTGTTAGCCAGGCAAGTGAAAGGAAGGACGCTAGCGTCTGATGGCTGGGATGGTATTGATGTGCCTTCACTGGCTAATCAGATTGAGAAAGTCCCATGGTATTTATGTCACTTTAATTTTCATCAAACAATTGGAGACGACAGCACTCTATTAAGGAGAGGTTGATCCAGAACTAAAGCCAAATAAATTAGGGTCTCAGTTTAATCAAATTATCCCTTTACTGGCTCTGGATTAAGTGAGAGGGACAGCGTCAGTCTAGGGACTTGTGATTGGCTGAATCTTTCCCTTATTTTTAAAGAAGCTGATGAAAGAAAAAGCGTTTTAACAGAGACAACTATAATTGTAGTTGTCCAACCAATTGTAGACAACAACAGAGCTGAGTTTATTTCACTAGTCATTGGTGTTATTTAATTGTGAATAATGAAACTTATTAAAATCAGAGTTCTGGTGAACTGGAGTGAGGGGAAGAAATAGATTCGGAAGAGAAATTCAGTATTTTAGGAATTTTCCATGTAGTTCTGGGTCGTTTTCTTGGCATACTTTCAGCACATCTAAAAATCTCAATTTGGAGAATGGCTCTGAGAAGAATCACTTCTCTGAGTGTTTAATAAGTATTAAAACTGGTTCACTTCACACTGATTTTAAAAAGCAACAACATGCATTTGAATCAGTGTGTAGGACAGGTTGGCAAGTCTGTCGTTTAAGATCGCAAGTCAAAGTATCCTCACACACAGAGAGGGTGATGACGCATGGGTAAAGAGGTTTATACTACTTACAAATTAAGATAGAAAAAATAAGGCAGAAAACAGTATGGTATAAAGTGAGGCAGAGAACTAACACTGCCCTGCAGGTAGTGGATTTAGTTAAGAATGGACTTGTGTGTGATGAGAAGGAGGATGCAGGAAGTTTTTAGGGTAATGGTAATGTTCTATTTCAGCAGTTCTCAACCTGTGGGTCGCGACTCCTTTTTGGGTTGAACAACCCTTTCCCAGGGGAGTTACCTATTCTGAGTCTGAGGGGCAAGTCTTCCAGACAGGTGCTGGAAATGCATCTGGATTCGGTTACTGCAGTTGCCACTTAGTTCTGTTTTTTGTTTTTTGTTTTTTTTTCCTTGACTGACTTTGCCTTTTCTCTCTTTCCCTGGACTTTGACTCATTCATTCAGATATTTCTGGAGCATGTACCATGTTCTGGGCATGTGCTGATGCTGAGATAAGCGTTCAGAAGAAAGACCCAGCTACTGCCCTCACTGGACTGAGTCTAGACCAGGTCTTTGCAAACAGTTTTGATTATATACCCATCAGTAAACAAGTTGGAAGACGCATTCCTTAGACTTTGCTCTCTTTCTTAGTGTCTGGGGAGTGTCCTCAACCATGCTTTGAGACCCTACTATGTTAGAGTTGGCGCAGAAAAACAGAGTAAAAAGAGGTGGAAGGTTATGAAAAGACAAAGAAAGGGTGGGGCAAGGTGGCTCACACCTATAACCCAGCGCTTTGGGAGGCTGAGGTGAGTGGATTGCTTGCGCTCATGTGTTTAAGACCAGCCTGAGCAACAGCGAGACCCCATCTCTAAAAAATAGCTGGGTCTTATGTTGGGCAACTGTAGTCCTGGCTACTTGGGAGTCTGAGGCAAGCGATTCGCTGGAGCCCAGGAGTTTGGGGTTGCTGTGAGCTATGACACCACTGCACTCTACTCAGGTGACAAAGTGAAATTCTGTCTCAAAAAGAAAAAAAAAAGACAAAGAAATGTGTAACTGAAACTGGTTTCTCAGTTCTATCTTATTGTTCCCTTTGTTCTTTGTGGGTTTGTTCAGTGTCTGTGCTTCAATGTCATCTTCCTGGGTTTTTCACTGCAGCCTGGCCTTGCTGCTAATGCAGGTATATCTGTCCTGAGGACAATATTTGGAGCCCTTCCCAGGGTCTGACCCTGACTTTCATGTATTGCTTGGATGCATTCTATTTAGATTCCCATTCCCTTAGGCCTTCCTAGCCTTCTACTCAAGCCAAGTAGTGGTCTTTAAGATAAACTTGCAGCTTTTTAGAAATAACTTACATCCTTTTCCCCTACAGGAGGGATTTGTGCGTGTAGACCGAGATTATGTGCTGAAGTCTGCAGAGCTGGCCAAAGCTGGAGGGTGTAAACATTTCAACTTGCTGTCCTCCAAAGGAGCTGATAAGTTGAGCAATTTTTTATATCTACAAGTTAAGGTTTGTGCATGTTTCTGTCTTTCATATACTTTAGAAAATCCCATCCAATGGTAGTACTAAATAATACAAAATACTATATAATATGAAAAGGTATTAAATATGTTTTATTATGCTTGGTTTTGTAGCCACAGCAACTGCTTTTGCAGGACTATATTTAGTAAACAGAAGTGATTTGAAAGATAATTGCCAGTGTCTGTCCTGTTATTGTCTTGTAATCAGTGGACTGAGATGGGGCAGCTCTGGGTTTGAATGGTCAACGTGGCAACTTAGCATCTGAAAAGACTCACAGGCAGTGATTCTCAAACTTTCTCTCAGTTTCCCTAATGTCTGAGAGGAAGGAGCTTGTATTTCTCTGGATATTAGGGGACATCTAGTGTGAAGTTGTCTACAAGTTACAACTTCAACTTTCTTGTGTTTTATGTTTGAATAATTTATGCACATTTTGCTATACTCAGTACTATGTATATCCTCATTTATTTTAATAAAAAGTTTCTATGTACTTACCTTCTAGTTAATTTGACACTGCAGGAGGCCACAGCTTTTTCTCTGTGCCTCCGAGATGCACCCAATTTGGGAAGCTGGGACTTTGAGGTCATTCAGCCAAAGACTTTTTCAATATAAAATCCTTTTAGAGAAGTTCATCTAGCTTTTGCTTAAATATATTCATACATTCACTAGGGAGTTTATCATCTCATTAGCCAACTCTCTCTTCTTTTAGTCAAAAGTTCTCACCTTGAGGTGAAATTTATTGTTATGTAAATGCAGTATTCTTTTACTATTCTGTATTGGTTTCTGTTTCTAGCCCCTTCCTCATCCTGGCACTTTGCTAAGGGTGACTTTACACTGATGTAATACTGAACTTTTCACACTCTGGGCACTATGTTATTTTTAAAAATGAGATATAAATTTTACTAAACATCTTTGTCATTCATTTGCTCATAATCAGCTTGTGATAATGAAAATTTCCAGATCTTCTTCACCTGGCTTACAGCTGAACCACCTCTCACCTATCTTTAAATAGTACTTTGAGCCAGGTGAAGTTCAGTAAGCCACCAATGAAGTTAAATCAAGAATGGAAGAGGCCAGACATGGTGGCTCATGCCTGTAATCTTAGCACTGTGGGAGGCTGATGTGGGTGGATTGCTTAGGCTCAGGAGTTTGAGACCAGCCTGAGCAAGAGCAAGACCCCTATCTCTACTAAAAAAAAGAAAAAAATAGCTAGGTGCTGTGGTGGGTGCCTATAGTACCAGCTACTTGGGAGGCTGAGGGGAGAGGAGTACTTTAGCCCAAGAGCTTGATGTTGCTGTGAACTATGACGCCATGGCACTCTACCCAGGGTCGAACAATTCTTTTTTTTTTTTTTTTTTTTTTAATTTTTTGAGATGGAGCCTCAAGCTATCCCCCTGGGTAGAGTGCTATGGCATCACAGCTCATAGCAACCTCCAACTCCTGGGCTCAAGCAAGTCTCCTGCCTCCGCCTCCCAAGCAGCTGGGACCACAGGCGCCCACCACAACGCCCGGCCACTTTTTGGTTGCAGCCATCATTGTTGTCCGGCAGGCCCGGGCTGGGGATTCGAAGCCGCCACCCTAGGTGTATGTGGCTGGCGCCCCAGCCCATTGAGCCACAGGCGCCGAGCCCGAACAATTCTTAAAAGGAAAAAAGTCTTTTGTTTTTCAAAATATTTACAACATGTGGGTTCTGAGAAAGGACCAAATAGGACTTTTGCTCTTATTGGCAAAATTAAATACCTTTTAGGAAAGAAAATGCATGTACAGTGTTTCCTTATCTTTAAAGATAAAGGCATTATTGCCTACTCACTGGGTTATAGTAACAACTCACTGGGTTAAATCATCCAGATTGAAAAAAATAATAGCTAACATTAATTGAGGCAGGCAGTGTTCTGAGGGCTTTTATGTGCATTTGTGGGAACTGAGGTATGGTGATAGTAAGATCACCAGGGGCTGGGCTGAGACTTGCATCGGGCACTCTAATTCCAGGGTCTGTGCTGAAGCCATTGTGTAATGAATAACCTTTGTCACTAATATATGTGAAGGACCTGGCACAGGTCCTGGGCCATGATAAAGCCTCAGCAAACACTGGTAAGGCTGATAAAATGGAAAGAGACCTCTGCATTTACTGTGTTGACCTGTATTACTTGCAGCATGGGATTATGAATTAATTAAAAAGACAGAAATGACAACCACATGGTCCATCCCAGAGTGAAAGATGATGTTACCTGAATAATCCATCTCCTACCCAATTTTAGAAACTTTTTTTTTCTTTTCTGTGACAGAGTCTCACTATGTCGCCCTAGGTATGTGTGCTGTGGCATCACTGCTCACAGCAACCTCAAACTCTTGGGCCTAAGTGATTCTCTGGCCTCTGCCTCCCAAGTAGCTGGGACTATAGGCACCCACCACAAAGCCCAGCTATTTTTTTTTTGTTGTTGTTGCAGCTGTCATTGTTGTTTAGTAGGCCTGGGCCTGGGTTTGAACCCACCACCCTTGGTGCATGTGGCTGGCACTGTAACCACTGTGCTATGGGCATCAAGGCTTTAGAAATTATTCTTAAGGAACATTTATTCTACTCAATGAAATGTCAAACTGCATTAACTGTGGGCCAGGTCTGAAGCCTGGGTCAGTCACATTCTTTTCTGAGCACTGCTGGTGCCGTGGGAGGAGTGGGATAGGAGCCCGGAGCACTGGCCGGGCCTCATGTTCTGTCTTCCCAGTATCTGGGCACTTTGGTTTCCTCATCTGTCCAGGGGAAAGTACTTTCCAGAGTCTGTGATACTTTATATGTGGTATGGTCCTTGACCTCAAGGAACTTATAGTCTGCTGGTGTTGGGGGATCCCCAGGGACACCCCCAAGTTTGCTAATTCACTAGAAGGTTTCACAGGACCCAGCTTATAGACATACGCACAGCTATGATTTATGGCAATGAGAGGACACAAAAGAAAATCAGCAAAGGGAAAAGGCACATGGAGTAAAATTGGAGAAAACTAGGTACAGAGTTCCAAGAGGCCTCTCCCAGTGCACTTGGCTTTATTTTTCCAGGAATGAATGTTGGCTGGGAGAGAAACTCACCTGAACCCAGGAGTCCAGGATTTTTATGGGAATCAGTCACTTAGGTATCCTCAACCTAGCAAAACCTGCAGACCTCCAAAAGCAAAGCAATTGTTTAGTATAAACCATAGTGTTTGTACAAATAGTTTAGGCACAGTAAATAAACTACCCTTATCTGTTAGAGAATGGTGGTAATACTCCCAAAATCTAAGCTCCCAGGCACAAGCCAGGGGCCACCCTTGCAAATAGGCCCTTCTAAGGATAGCAATCTCAGCCTGCTATGTTAGCTCTTTTTATGCACATTGCTAAAGGGGAAAAAACACATTTTTGTAAAAAGCTAAGAAGTGTATGTTCACATTTGTGTGTAAACATTCATAGCAGCATTATTTATAATAGCCATAGTGGAAAGAACTCAGATATCCATCACCTGATGAATGGATGAATAAAGTATAGTAGGTGTATCCATACAATGGAGTTTATTCAGTTAAAAAAGGAACAACAGGGGTGAATCTTGAAAAGATTATTTTAAGTGAGAGGGGCCAGTCACAAAAGACCACAGGGCACAAATTGTACAATGTCATTTGTAAGAATTGTATAAGATAGGCAAATCTATAGAGACAGAAAGAGACTGGTGGTTGACGAGGGCCCAGGGAGGAGAGGGTAGAGAATGACTGCTAATGTTATAGGATTTCTTTTCAGGGTGATGAAATATTTAATACTTGGATTATGGTGAAAGTTGCATAACTCTGTGTATGTACTATGAACTACCAATTAGAAAGAACAAGATGTTTACAAATAGCTATCTGAGGGTGGTGCCTATGGTTCAAAGGAATAGGGCACTGGCCCCGTATACTGGAGGTGGTGGGTTCAAACCTGGCCCTGGCCAAAAACTGCAAAAACAAAACAACAACAAAAAAACCACTATCTGAGATTCTATGATGTGACAAGTTAAATGCCAAAGTGCAGATGGAGGGGAAGGAGGAACACATGTGTGTGACCAGGTTTGGGGAGGTGCCTCTGACTTGTGTTCTTTTGGCATTTGTTTACAGAGATGTCTGGCATGAAAATTCATGTTTTACTTTAACAAACTTAAGTCTCAGTCTAGAAGTTTTGTGGGGTTTGCTAAGAAGTAAGTAAGATAGTGGGACTGTGGGTTTTCTGACCCACTAGAATGATTATAAACCAGAAATAAAGGTTAAGGTCTGGCTATCCTGCAACCCTAATTCTGCACTAAAGGGAGGATATTCTTTTATGGTTGGACTGTTGTATCCTTTACCCACTTTGCCACTTACCCATTGATATGTTTTAATATCAATAAAATAAGAGAACTGACCATATAGCCATTCACTTATTCCATGGATCATTTTTAATTCTGTACTACATATCAGGATTATATGATCCCTTCCTGAATGTCCCACACTCTTTGGAATCTAAAATTCTGGATAAGGGTATTAATGAGTATTGAGACCTGCAAAAGCAGATTATCTTCAAAACTGCAAATTATTCTCTCTTAAGCTTTATGTAAGTGGGTTAGTCTTGATTAAATACTGAAAATGTGGGGTTTTTTTGTTTTTTGTTTTTTTTTTCTTTAAACAGGGAGAAGTGGAAGCCAGGGTTGAAGAATTAAAATTTGACCGTTACTCAGTATTTAGGCCCGGGTAAGTATCATACTCATGCTACCTGAGAGTATACCACTGTTGGCAGTGCCTAACCTAATTTTTCATTTGGAGAAGCTGACAGCTAAGATATCTAAGGTATAATAGAGGTTGGCTGGAGGTGGATTGCTTCTCTGATGCACACACCTTCCGACTTAGAAAGAAAGGGTAGATGGTGGTGCCAGCTTCAGAATAGCCTCGAACTTCCTGGGTAGTATTTGTTGCCTTCTTTTTTAAAATTGTCTTGGTGTGGGGGGGGGGTCTGGGTCCCCACAGCCTTTGCAGGGATTTGCACTGAGGGCAGTTGACCTGAGGAAAAACTCAGACTCAGTGATCTCAGATGAAATAACTGATGGGAGCCTGTGAGAGGCGTGTGCTAAGCCAGCAGCATCTCAGGTGCAGCCAGCAAGTGCAGCACTAGGCCATTCTCCCACAAGTCTCTTTATCCAATCACAAATCATAAATCAAGTTGACAATATAATGCATAAACTTAATTTGAGTTATTCAAAGCAAGGTGCCTCAAGTGATCATTAACAATCACAAAAAAGAAATGAAGGGAAAATTATGTAGGCACACCATGTGATTACAACATAAATTTTACAGATTGAGGATAAACTTTCCTAACTTTCTTCAGTGATTTCCATCTACGCCTGGACAGGACTCAGGCGATAGTAATCTTTGGTTACAAGGCATTCTCTTCTCTGCCACCAGGTAACAATAGGGCCGTCTTCAGCCCAGTAAAAAGTGGGGCACAGGATCTTGGAAAGTGGTCAACAAGACCCCTAGAATCCTAGCCCTGAGCCTGCCAGGTACCGGAGATCCTGTATAGACCATCAGGCTTTTGCTAGCCTTGAGGGGGTTGACGAATGTGGACTCTGGTCCACAAGCCCTCCAGAAATGCCTGGCCTAAACTACACTACAAACCTGACTCCCACATTTATGAACCAAATAAAACTTTATATCCACTGTGTTAGTCTATTCAAGCTGCCATCCCTGATCAAATATCACAGTCTAGGGGGCTTAAGCAACAAATGTATTTTCTCATAGTCTGGAATTTGGAAGTCCAAGATCAAGGTACCATCAGGGTTGGGGTCTGGAGAGGCCTGTCTTCCTGACTGGCATATGGCTGCCTTCTTTCTGTGCCCTCAATGGTCTGTCTGCTCTGTGTGTACAGAGAACCTGATGTCTGATGTCTCTTCCTTTTATAACGATACCAGTTCTGTTGGGTTAGCCTTGTCCTTTCCTCAACACCTCACTTAACCTTATTTATTCCCATAAAGGCCTTATCTCCAAAGAGAGAGGGGCTTGGGGTTAGGGCTTCGACATATGAACTTTGAGGGGACATGATTCATTTGAATCATGCAGTGAAGAATGCAGTTCACCATCTCTTCCTCTGCTTTTCCTTTTCCCTTTAGGGTTCTATTATGTGAGAGACAAGAATTTCGCCCAGGTGAATGGTTGGCTAGAAAGTTCTTCGGCTCCTTACCAGAATCTTGGGCCAGTGGTCTCTCTGTGCCTGTGGAGACTGTGGCCAGAGCAATGCTCAACAATGCCGTGACGGTGAGCAAACAGAAGGTGGAACTTCTGGATAACAAGGCCATCCATTACTTGGGGAAAGTTGATGCCGCTCTCAAGCCATGACCACACTGGAGAAATGCTATTATTGTAAACTTTAACACCCTCCACTAAATTGGTAATTTCAGGGTCTAAAAAAAATCAGCATATTTTCTCTTTGTTGTTTCACTCTTCTCAGCCACTCAGATCCTCTCCACAAAGGACTGTGCCTTGCATCAGGGGTTCAGAGCCTGGTTATACATACAGATTGTCCAGGGAACTTTTGAAAAATAAAGATTCATAGGCCCTACCTCAAACCTTCTGAATCAGAATTTTTGAGGTATGGGCACAGGAATCTGTAGTTTTCTTTCGTTTAAACTTCCCCTGGTGGTTCTGATGCCACTAATTGGGAGTCCAGCTTTGAGCTGCTTGTCTGCAGAGTCACAGCAGCAGTGAAAACCTAATGTATCATGCAAATGAGCTTTGTTCTAAAATTGTTGACATTCACGTCTCTGGGTGCTAATTAACTACATGTTATTGTGTCAGTGAATATGGTGCCTTTGCTACTTCTTTAGAAAATATAATAAAAGTTATATCTAAGCTTATATAATTCATGGGGAAAATTAAAGGAATAACAATAATTAAACAAATCCTAGGTGCCTCTTAGATTGTTTGAAAAGGCCCACCTATTAGTGGTGATATGCAGCATTTTGGCCATTGGGGTGATAAAATAGCAGCTATATCAAGTGTTTGCTAATACCCATGTTTACATGTCAACTGTGCTTTAACCCTTTAAACCCTTACAGAGTGATACTTGTCATTATCTTCGTATTTTAGGTGGGAAAACTGAGACTCACCATGGTTAAGTGCATACAGCTGAGAAATGGCAGAGTTAGGACTCTAACCCAGGCAGCCTGATTACATAACTTGTATTTTTGAAGCACTCTGTAGGCACACCCTGTGTACTATATATTTCCAGACAGTTAATTGTTAGTACATGTTGTGGGTGAATACAATTGAAATATTTGGGTTTTTCCTTTGATCTAGGATGCTTATAATGATCAACCACAAAATATGCACATAGCCAGTAAAATTCCATGGCACTACACCTTAAAGGCCTATGGTGCGGCACTCAAAATCTATGGCAAGGAAAGGAAGAAAAATCTATGGTAGTAAGGTCTAAAGCAGGGGTAGCACATAGTGCTAATTTCCATTGTGGAACAAAGGATGCTGAAACTTACATTAACATCAGTGCCAGGGAAATGAAGTAATTTGAAAGATTCAGTCAAGTTTTATAAGGTCTACAGTATGTCAAGTACATTTCAATCTTTAGTGTACATTGGGGGATAAAGGCCATTTGAGGGTGTCTGTCCTTAGAAGGGAGGGGACATTCCCAGTGTTAGTCACCCAGAAAAGATGCATACTTTAGGGCAGGGTGGGATCTTGAAATTTGAGCTATAGGGAAGGAGAGGAAGTATCTTCCTTCATCCTGGTAGGTTTCTTTGGATCTTTGAAGAGCCTGCGGGTGTTTCAGTGGTAAAAGGCATGAGCCAAGAAGTGAGGGAATCCTTGGGTTGGGGGCATTTACCCCATGAGGATATGCTCAGGCCCATGGGCTCTGAAGCAAGCCCAACCTAGTCGTCAGTTTGAAGTTACTCTCTTTTGTATTCTTTCCTCTCCCAGAAACCTTAAGGTGGATATTATTTAGCATTTGACTATGGCCTAAGTAGTGAGGTGGTATGATGGGGAAGAGTCTGTATGCATCTTTGGAGGAGAGCGACAAGCAGCCCTCTCCTAAGCCCTGCATTGTAGTAAGGTATGAACTTCAGGGGACAAGAGTGTGGCCCAAGCACACCTCCAGACTGGGGTTAGTTCTTTCATTGTAAACACTGATGACTGGGTGGACTAAGGGATTCAGCAAGCGTCCCTCCCAATGTTGCACAGAAAGTTTATGTTGGATGGATGACAGGAGTAAGTTAGATGGGCCAGGTAATGGAAAGCCTTGAATTCATTAATTCAATCAGCAGGTGCATATTAAGTGTCTCCTGTGCGCTACTGGGCATCAGGCACTGAGGATACATCAGTGAAAAGACTAACTCAAGGGAGCAAGTATCCTGGGAATGTCCTAGGATGTGAGGATGCTGCAACACTAATATTTGATGGGTTCTGTTCTCTAGAAGTTTACAGTTAAGGGAGAGGAGTACATTCATTAGAGCTTAGCAGTAATACAGGCATTAATTTCATTCAGTAAATATACTGGTAGCTACTATGGGCCACATACTGTGCCAGAGAAACGAATGTAAAGAAGGTGGTGCCATCTATAGTTCCCCCAACTTTAGAGGA
The DNA here is from genome assembly GCA_963574575.1 of Galagoides demidoff. Taxonomy (NCBI): domain Eukaryota; kingdom Metazoa; phylum Chordata; class Mammalia; order Primates; family Galagidae; genus Galagoides; species Galagoides demidoff. The sequence goes on from CAUYQV010060750.1 coordinate 19,303, forward strand.
TGAGGCAGAAACATCATTTAAGCCCATGAATTTGAGATGTGCCTGAGAGGCATAGTGAGAGCCCTTTGATTGTAAAAAAGTAGAGTCATGACCCTTACTTACCTGTATGGTGCAGTATTGTGGCGGCCGGGATAAGACTAAAAAATAAAGCAAATGGTAGGTGCTGTTCCTGGAATAGCGGTGGAACCTATTTTAGAAATGGTCTTTTTTGGTTGAAACCGAAAGACCTACCCATTTGTTGAGTTTTTGATGATTAGATGTATGTAGGCCTTTCACCCAAGGTGAAAGGTTGAATTGGGAAATTAGGATTAGGTAGGAAGGCAGCAGCAGTCAGATAACAGGTGCCACATACAGCGCTGGCCTAAATGACTGCTGTCCACTCCCACCTAAGAAAGAATTCTGTGGTTTGACATCAGGAAAGTAAGAAGGCGGCATGAAGCAGGGGACGTTGGCATTCTTTCCCACACAGCAGCCAGATGTTGCCTTCTCAACACATCTGACCGCATCACTCCCTTGCTGAAACCAGAGTTCAACTGTTTCCCTTCCAGGGTTGTGCAACCTTTTTTCTTTTCTGCCACACACTGGAAGCATAAATTGTCTTGGGCCACACAGTAAATACATAAACACTAATTAAAGTTTATTAGCAAAAAAAAAAAGTCCTTTGGCGTATACTTTTCACGATATCCAACAGCACAGGTAAGCCAAAAAGATTCTCGCCAAATCAATACGCTGCCCATAGGCCGATTGAACCCCTCTGGTAGAATAAAGTTAACACTTGTGTCTTAGCACTTTACATAGATTAACTCATTTTATCCTTTCTGTAGTCGTGAAGTTAGTGCAGTCATTATGCTCGTTTCGTAATTGAGGCAGAAGGTCAGGTAACTTGCTTAAGAGCATAGAATTATGAAGTCACCTAAGTAGGATTCAAGTCCAGTATGCCGGCTCTAAGGCCACGCGCTCTTTTAACCACTTTAAAGATTAAAATCCTTTTTTGAGGTCTGGCCCTAAACCGGTCTCTGCAGCGCGCACACTGGCTCATGGCCTCGGTTCCCTCCCGTCAGCTGCAGGCCTGGGACCCAGGCACCAGAGCCCGCCTCCTTCGCCACCAGAGGGCGCCGCAGGAGCGGGCTGGCCGCGCTTCCACTAACTGCTCATCCGTGGGCAAAGGGACGCACAGAGAACACCATGCCGACAGCAGAGCTGGGTTGCGGCGTCTCACCGCCTCAGGGCTCAGGACGTTGGCCCGGGCCTCCCGCAGCCCAAGGGAGAAACCAAAGTTCCCCACCCGGTTGCGACGCCCAGCCCTTTACGTGAGCCTCCTTTAGCGCGCCCTGCGTCAGCTCGGCCCGCCCACCCGCCTCACGTGACTAACACGGCGCCCGGAGGCCGGAAGAGCTCGCGAGCACGCGCGCGCTCCTTCGCTTTTCCTGGCGCCCGCGAGGTTCTCCGATCCCGGGCCCGGGGGCGGGCTCGCGCTGGCGCTCGTTCCCGGGGCCCCTGTCCCGCGAGCTTGGTGGTGGCGGCTGCGCGCGCGTGCTGGCCTGCCGGGTCCCCGCCCCCAGACGCTCCGGGCTCCCGGGCCACAGCTGCCATGTGCTCCTTAGCGCCGGGCGCTACCGGTGGGTACCCGGGTCCCTCCGCACCCGGCCCGCCCAGCCCCAGGCCGCGCTGCCGTGGGCGGTCAAAGATCTTCCACTCCCCGCGGCGCCCTGCGGGATGCGGGCCCGGGCGGTGGGGCCTTGCAGGGCAGATGGAGGAAGAACGGGGTGAGGGCCCCGAGCTAGCGGGGCGGGGGCAACAGGCTCCCCACCTTTCCCCTCGTGCCCCGCGTAGCACTGGTGACCGAGGCACATCTGATTGTTGTGCGTTCGTTAGGCGGCCGGGGCGCTGTGGAGGATGAGGACATGCCAGAACTGTCGGACAGCGGTGACGAGGCCGCCTGGGAGGATGAGGACGATGCTGATTTTCCCCATGACAAGCCGCAGACCCCCTGCCTGTTCTGTAACAGGTTCGTCCACCTCAGCGCCTGGTCCCAGCCCCAGGGTGCCCGGGCCACGTGGAGTCTGTGTGGTCTGTGCAGGAACGACTGGTCAGGAGTCAGCCAGAATGGCCAGTCCTTGAATTCTTGAACCACTAGTTTGGGGTGAGGGTTTGTTGAGAAGGAAGACTCACAGTGGTGTACAGGCAGGAGCCACAAACCGGAAGCCAGGTTGTACTACTGTTCATTAATGGGCCTCAATTTCCCCGTGTGTAAAATGGACTTGGATTGAAACTGTGGTTTCCAAGTCAGGTCGTGCGCCCTTATCACCTGAGACACTTAAAAAAATGTACAGATGCTGAACTCTGAACCTTAGTCCTAATAAATCATGGATGGGTTTAGGAAGTTTCTGTTTCATAAAGACACTAACTAGCTGAGGTGAGTCTAGTGAGTTACAAGTTTGGGAGCCATACTGAACTAGATAATCCCTAAAGACCCTTTCAAATACCAATTTATTATTTGATCGGTACAAAGCTTCTCATGTGTAGCATTTCTGTTTGAGCCAGTTAAGTCTTAGCTCACCTCTTAATTAGGGGCCCCCACCTATTGAAGAGGAAGGTATTGATACCTTTTTCACTTAGGGAAAAAGAGACAGCCCTATCAATAACTTGCTCAAGGTCACAAAGCTGTGGTTTGGCCTATTCCCAGACTCCCATTCTTTCTACTTAAAATTCTGCCTCTTGGTCTCAAGCAGCTTTGACTTTGGGCAAGTGGGTGTGAAAGAGACCTGGTTGGCACTAGCCAGTGTTAATTTCATAAACATTTTCTAGTATTCCCTATGTCTGGGCATGGTGCTGATTGGCAGTATATTTCTGTTTTGATGGATCACCTCATTGGGTAGGTAGAAGGCATATTCTCTAGTTATCATAAAATAATATTTATTGAGCATCTTATCTTACGGAAATGAACTGTTTTTTGACGAGTGGTCTTTGGGGAGAGATTAATAAGTCACTCTTCTACAGAATATTCACTGTATTTAAGCTTATATTAGCTTTACAGCTAAAGGGGAATGCGGTAGGCAGTGCTTGTGATAGGCTCCATAAATACTACAAATAACGTATCTCAGTAAACATTTGTTGAAACTAATGCAGCTAATGCTGCAAATGTGCTAAGAACTTAGACGAGATATACAGCTTCTCTGCTATGCACAGCGTCTTATGTGGCCTTCAGTTTCTCAGGTACCGTAACAGGCTTGATCCTCACAGTGTCTGTAATGCAAATACTTTGCGAATACTTCAAGATCACTTTGGAAATATGCCACTTGTAAAATTACTTTTTATACTTTTTTTTCTAAAAGCAGTGTAAGCTGTGCCAGTTCAAAGCCTCTAAAAGTGGAGTTGACACTTAGAGGGGGAAAGACTCTCAAGTAGGGAATTTTTATGACTAGAGAGAAACAATTTATCCAAGGAAATTCTTTCATAATAACTTTTTGATAAAATCAGTGCTGTATTGTTTGGCACATAAATTAGTTTTGACAAATAGTAATTTGTTTCAGGTGTAAAATGGGACTCAAATACTAATTTTTAGTAGTGCTAGGCTCCATTTCTTCATCCACACGTGCGTGTGTCTTTTCTTAACTGGAAATAAGATAGAAACCAGAGTGAAAACAAAAGTGTATATTTAAGATGAAATCAATATTTAGACCTCTTAGGGGACTATTCATGAAGCTATTGTTTGCTTTTTCAGGTTATTCACATCTGCTGAAGAAACATTTTCACACTGTAAGTCTGAGCATCAATTCAATATTGATAACATGGTTCATAAACATGGTGAGTAATTTTTAGAATGAACCAAGCTATGAAATTTAAGTTTGAATTTTATGATTTTCTAGACACCCCTCATATATAAGTCTAGTAGAATGAAGCTTGTAACAAAAGCTTACCTTATGGAAATGAACTATTTTTGACAAGTGGTCTTTGGGGAAAGATAAATAAGTCACTCTTCTACATAATATTCACTGTATTTAAGCTTATATTAGCTTTAGTGCTAAAGGGAATTATGATTGCATTTTTGTCATATTATAGTTAGGGAGAGTAAGGGTAGAGGTAGACTTTGGAAAAGGAGGCAGGTCATTCAAAGGTAGACAGCTTAAATAGGTCCAAGCATAAAATAAACTTCAGGGACTATAAGACTCAATTTTGTTAAGTTTGGTAGAGAATATAGGAAGAGTGATGAAGTGAAGATACGCAGAATATTCAGGATATGTTTCTATTACAACCTGTATTTAAATATACATTACAATAAAAGTTTTCCCCTTTAAATGGATGTATAAGAATTATGCTCGTCCCTGTACTCATTATTGTCTAAAAGGGACATTGTTAAAGAATAGCCAATACTGGACAGATTTTTAGGTCTCATGGAAACATGTGATACAACACAATTATAAATCATATTCAACTGCACTGTCTTTGGTAAGACAGCCTCATTTTTTTCCCTGATGTTTCTGATGTTGCATTTTTAAACTGAATTGGAGTCAACACTTCAGGTATAATTTTGCATTTTTTTCACTTACCTATGTGGGGGTTTTGTATGCTCTCAAGCATACAACAGTATTGTCATGGACAGATAATAACCATTTGCTTGAATATGTTATTGCTTTCCTTTAATGTAAATACTGCTTCATTTCTGGAAAGATAAGAGGACCAGATAACAAGCTTCATTGATTTTTATTTAGCATCATTTAACATCATGTAAAACCTAGTATACCTCATGTGCTAGCAAAATTATAATTTGGCAGGCACCATAAAAATTAGGGATTTAGAAACTTACAGCTCTATTATCAACTGCCAAATAATTGGTAAAGCCTAGGACCTTATTTGGCAGATTGTATTGTATTATATTGTTGTTCTGAAAAATGAAAGTTCTAATAATTTCCCATTTTTTAAGAACTATAATAGGCCAGGTATGATGGCTCATACATGTAATCATAGCACTCTTAAAGGCTGAGGGGGGAGGATACCTTGAGCTTAAGACTTCAAAGCCACCATGAACAAGAGTGAGACCTCATCCCTACTAAAAACAGAAAAATTAGCCGGGCATTGTGATAGGTGCTTGTAGTCCAAGCCACTCAGGAGGCTGAAGCAGGAGGATTTCTTGAACCCAGGAGTTTGAATTTGCTGCAAGCTGGGATAATGCCAGGCCTCTGTACCCTGTACTATTAGAGTGAGATCCTGTCTTAGAAAATAAAAAGGAAATACAAGAAACACTTAAAAATTTGTTATCTATGGCTATTTCTCAGAATATTCAGAAGTATCAATATTATTTCTTATTTTTAATAAAAAATTCAAATATAAGTAGTAGTAGAAACATCAGAACTATTTTAGTGTCTAATTGGAGAAACCTTTATAGAACAGGTCAATTAAACAAAACTCATATTAAAATAGGTGATTTTTTTTTTCTCTTTTTAGGACTTGAGTTTTATGGATATATTAAGCTAATAAACTTCATTAGACTGAAGGTAAGTTGACAGCTTAATGATAATTTTGTTTAGAAATGAATGCCACTGTGACTTGGTGCACTGATTATTTAAAAATATGAGGAACTCATATGACAAACTTAAATTTGGTAATCAGCATTTCAGGGAATCAGACATTAGGAACTAGCACAACCTAACACACCAAAAGTATTATTTTTAACTGAATCTAAGAGATGAATAGTGTTAAGTGAAAATGTAATTCAGTATTAAAGAGAAATACTGAGACTATTTCTGTAAAATCAGATACAATTTCTAGTGTGATTTCAATTACTCTGATTGCTTTTTTAAAGATTTTTTCAAACATTTTTTTAGTTCTGTTTGAATAAATGTTTATATTCTCAATTTCTCCAAATCCAGTATAAAACTGTATAAAGATTAAAATTGTAATACTCAATATGTACAGATAACATTCATTATATATTGTATCTCATCTCACGTAATTGCAGAAGTTGCACATGACTTGAGTATTACAATTTTAATTTAATAATAATTAAATTTAAAAAATTTAATTACAGTTTCTCTTTTTTTTTTTTTTTCTGGTTTTTGGCTGGGGCTAGGTTTGAACCTGCCACCTCCGGCATGTGGGGCTGGCGCCCTACTCCTTGAGCCACAGGAGCTGCCCTTAATAGTTTTTCTTTTATTAAAATGTGTATATATTTTTGGGGCATACTATATAGACTTCTTAAATAGAAACATACTGGTTTTGAATAATGCAGACATTTCTTTTTTTTTTTTTTTAAATTTCTCTAGTTTTTATTGGGGACTTCCTTTTTGTTTAATTTCCCTAGTTTTTATTAGGGAGATTTTTCTGGCTCTATGCAATGAAAAACCATGCAATTAATTTTACATCCAGAATCCTACAGTTGAGTATATGAATTCCATTTACAACCCTGTGCCTTGGGAGAAAGAAGAGTATTTGAAACCAGTATTAGAAGATGACCTTTTACTTCAGTTTGGTAAGATGAATGCCCTTTCTCTACTTTTATTAACTTAGGGCCATTTCTTTTGGAAAATTGCAGGTAAAGTCTTTTAAGAATATATATTATCTTTTTAATTCTCTAAAGATCTTACTAAGTAGTTGGTTTTGATAG
>CAUYQV010060752.1:0-45569 GCA_963574575.1 Galagoides demidoff
TTGAGACAGAGCCTCAAGCTATCCCCCTGGGTAGAGTGCCAAGGCATCACTGCTCATAGCAACCTCCAACTCCTGGGCTCAAGCGAGTCTCCTGCCTCCGCCTCCCAAGTAGCTGTGACTACAGGCGCCCGCCACAACGCCCGGCCAAGAACCCAGGTGTTTGAGGTTGCAATGAACTATGATGATGTCACTGCACCCTTGCCTAGATCACAGAGCAAGACCTTATCTCAAAAAACAAAACATAACAACAACAATAAATAAATTCCCTACCTTAAAGGAATTTGAAATCTATTTGATGACACAAGATAAACACACATAAGCAATAAACTGCAGTATAAAAAAAGGAAACAGGAGATGGGAAAAAGGTAATGAGAGAAGGCTTTAAAGAAAAGAAGACTCTGTCCCAGTCCCCCTACTAGGTATTTACCCAGATGATCAAAAATCATTTTACAACAAAGACATTTGCACCAGAATGTTTATTGCAGCCCAATTCGTAATTGCCAAGTCATGGAAGCAACCCAAATACCCGTTGACCCATGAATGGATTAACAAAATGTGGTATATGTACACCACAGAATACTATGCAGCCATAAAAAGGTGGAGACTTCACATCTTTTATGTTTACATGGGTGGAGCTGGAACATATTCTTCTTAGTAAAGTATCTCAAGAATGGGGGGAAAAGTATCCAATGTATTCAATGCTACTATGAAATCAGTATATAATCACCTACACATTCATAGGAATGGTAAAACATAACTGTAGTCCAGAAAGAAGGAGAGAAGAGGGAAGAGAGGGGAGGGGAGAGGGAACAGGATGGGGGAGGAGAGAAGGGAGGCCAGGAAGAGGGAAGGTTTTTTTGGGATCCAACCTAATGTGCATAATGCAATGATACATTTCTAAACTATTAAGATAGAGTATGAGTGTTTTTACCAGAACAAATAAGTAAGCAAGGAGATGGTTATGTTAAATCAGTTAGATGTAAGCATTCCACGTTGTATATCAAATCAGCACATTGTACCCCATAAATGCATTGATGTACACAGCTATGATTTAGTAAGGAATTTTAAAAAGATAGGAAGATATTGTATATCTTTGTAACCTATAAAGGGGAATCTGTTTGATGTGTACTATGATGAGTAATAACATTACCAATGCTTATTTTTACTGTAAAAATAAAAATTAACAAAGAACAAAAATTAAAAAAAGAAGAGAACCTTAACTTCCCCTTGAAGAAAGGCCAGATTCTTTTTCTTTTTAAATTTCAGATTAATATAAACACATACAGTTAGGTTACATTGCTTGCATTTATAAGGTAAAGTCTGAGTTGTAGTTGAATCCTTCACCTAGGAAGTGTGCCATACGCCGCTACATTGTACCCATTAGGTTAGAACTTCTCATCCCCTCACCCCTCTTCTTGAATTTAATTGTGTTTTTCTCTCATGTGGGCCTGTAGTAGTTGATCTACTAGTTTCAACGTAGTATTGAGTACATGAATGCTCGGTTTTCCAATCTTGAGATATTTTACTTAGAAAAATGTTCTCCCTATCCATCCAGGTAAATACAAAAGATGCAAAGTCTCCATCTTATTTTATTTTATTTTTTATTTAATTATTTTTTTTTGGAGTTTTTGGCGGGGGCTGGGTTTGAACCCACCACCTCCGGCATATGGGGCCAGTGCCTTACCCCTTTGAGCCACAGGTTCAGCCCTCTATCTTTTTTTTATAGATATTGATATGCAGAAAGGATCGAGGGGCCATTCCAAAACAAGAGAATGACATAAGCAAAAAGCTAAGAACAAAACTGCCACGTAATGTATTTGAATGGGGAGGAAGGAGAAGAACAATGAGTCTGGCGTGCCTCTGACTGTTCTATTGTCCAGCAATGGGAAAGAGGACCACATGACCAGTACCTTTTATCTCACATGTGAGATTATCTGCTCCTCAAGAACAGGAACTGTGTTTATTGCCTCTTTTCCTCATAGTTTTAACACCTTCTTCAATGAAATACACATAATAAATACTCAATAAAGCCTGGTTGAATAAATCAATTTAATAGGCTATGTTGACATACTAGAGAAATGGGCCTAACAAGGAATATCTGATATGATGATACAAGAAAAAGCAGCAGGCCAGGTTGCCATCTTTGGAAATTCTACCGTAACTGACACTGAGGAAGGCTTACAAATTCTTTACTGAGGAAGAAAAGGTACAGGATCTGCCTACCAAGCTTCTACTTGCTTTTACTCCCATGGTTTATACCATTGCCCCGTTAACTGTCATAGCTTTGGTACTTGTCTCTACTCCTGCAAGTTCCATTTAAAAGTTTTCAGATCAAGGCAAAAAAGTAGCAAAACGAAAGAGCAAGAAATTGGGTATCAACTGCATACATAGGTCCATAAATATAGTTCTGAGAGATTTTAATAAGTGTACCATAAAAATATGTCACAGAATCAAATAAATTTGGAAAGGCCTGCCTACTTTATCACCTGCATGAAGATTTTCAATGCGTATTTGTATATCAAAGCATTCTGAAATGTCCTGCAGTCATCTGTTTTAAATAGCTTATGTTGTTTAATGCAAGACTTCCCGACTTAATTTTGCCACAGAAATCTATTATTGTGTGGACTACCCATCCGTTATGCATCATTCTTTAGAACACTTGTGAAAACCTGTGATAGGAATACCAAGAGAGGTACTGAAAAAACCTGACTGTGTGCATTTTAAATCAGCAGTTACCTGGGCCCTATGTCATCCCAAAGAGTGTGTCCTCAAAAAAAAAAAAAAAAACAAGGATCATGACCCACAAGGATTTATCACTCCTCACTTCTACATACTTTAGTTTGTCAGTCAGATAGTCTGAAATGTCCACCAACTGCTGAAATGATCTAGGAATCCTCAGGAATTAAATATTTAAGTCAATCTGTGATACTTACGAACCTATTCTACGTGTGGGTGTTACAATACTTAACACAATTCTGAAATTTTTCTCTTTATGGAATCTTTTAGCCTTAAGTATTTGATTATGGTCCCATAAAGATGGGCCCTAAGTGAGTGGAATATTATTTCTACGTAGATCAACTCTTGGGAACTAATAAGAAAAAATCTGATAATTGCTTTAAGACAGTACTTTATAAAATATATCACTTTTTTGTATCTTTCTATCCTCTCAGTCTCCAACCTTAAGGAATTTTTGCTAGTGCCTTTCTCTGGTAGAGTTTCAAATTGGATCGGTCAGGTTACATTTGTGGGTTAATCAGTGAATTTAATCATTCTTTACAGCTTTGCTTCCCTTGGAAAATGCACTTGACACTTTATGAGAGGCAGCAGCATGGCATGGTAATAAAATTGGACTTCTTAAAAACAGACAGATCTGGGTCCAAACTCTGGATTATCTTCTGTGACTCATGAGATTGCATGGAAAGAAGAAGGTACTATTATATTTACTACTTTATATATAAAGAAATTTACAGCAAGTGGGATGAAGAATTGGTATTCTCCTTTTCTGCGTGACCTAGAGTTATAGCATCATTCTGGATGTCAGTTGTAACGTCAAGGGAAACTTTCACGATGTCCAGAGCCCTCCTCAAATTCCTTTCAGCAGGAACCCACTTAGATGGCACCAACCACTACTTCCAGATGGAAAAGGACATTTACAAAAGGAAAAGTGATGGCGTCTACATTATAAATCTGAGGAGGACCTGAGAGAAGCTTCTGTTGACAGCTTATGCTATTGTTGCCATATGTCAGTGTCATATCCTCCAGGAATACTGGCCAGCAAGCTGTGCTGAATTTTGCCGTGGCCACTGGAGCCACTCCTATTCCTGGCAGCTTCTCTCCTACAGCCTTTACCAGTCAGATCCAGGCAGCCATCCGGGAGCCATTCCTTCTAGTGGTTACTAACCCCAGGGCTGACCACCAGCCTCTCACAGAGGTATCTCATGTCAAGCTGCCTGCCATTGCTCTGTGTCACACAGATTCTCTCTGCGTTATGTGGACATCACCATCCCATGAAACAATAAGGGCGCTCTCTCAGTGATCTGACGTGGCAGATGCTGGCCCAGGAAGTTCTCCGCACGCATAGCACCAACTCCCGTGAACACCTATGAGAGGTCATGCCTGATCTCTGCTTCTACAGAGATCCTGAAGAGACTGAAAAGGTAGAGCAGGCTGCTGCTGAGGAATCTCAGGGTGACCGGACTAGTCCAGCTCCTGAGTTTACTGCTGCCCCAGCCAAGGTTGCAGACTGATCAGAAGGCTGCAGGTGCCTTCCGTGCCTACTCAGCAGTTCCCTACTGAAGACTGGAGTGCCCAGCTCCTGGTGGTCAGACCACTGAATGGGTGGGAACAACCACTGTGTGGTCACAAGCTATTCATCCATAAGCTCTTAAACAAGATGGAAATAATGTTGGCAGAAAAGAAACATCATCTTCTTAAAAAAAAAAAAAGAAGAAGAAGAAGAAAGAAAAAAGAATCAGAATTCTCTTCTAGGGCAGTCTACATCCAAATCCCATTGTCTTTTTTTTTTTTTGGCAGTTTTTGGCCGGGGCTGGGTTTGAACCCACCACCTCCAGCATATGAGGCTGGCGCCCTACTCCTCTGAGCCACAGGTGCCACCCTTCCATTACCATTTTCCACACCTCTGCATTCCACAGCACTACTCAGGAGTTGGTCGGAGTTGCCGCTGGTAACAGAGAAACTAATCACAATAGTGAGGACAGTGTGTGTAAACAATGCAAGTACAGCGGGTCCTCCAATGACATTATTTTGTTCAATGCCATTTGATATAATTGTTGATGAGAGGGAAAAAAAATCTACCCCAGGCAAGGCCAGTGACCACATGGACTTTGCTTATTCTCCCCATGTCTGTGTGGGTTTTCCTCCCCCCATCCCAAAGCTGTGTCCATTAGCTGAATTGGTGTGTCTCCACGTCCTAGTCTGAGTGTCGACGTTCCTATGCATGTACACTGCTACGCAATGGAATCCTGTCCAGAGCCATTTCTGCCTGTCACCCTGAGGTGCCAACACAGGCTCCAGCCACCTGCAACTCTGAACTCGAAAGATACTCATTTTACTCGTTTTCACTAATCTTTCTAAAGGGTATGTGTAACTCACATTTATTTCAATGTTTAATATTAGAAGTGTTTTTAAAGTAAAGATAAACTTCTTTTATTAAATCATAGCTGTGTACATTAATACAATCATGGGATACAATGCCCTGGTTTTATATACAACTTAAAATATTTTCATCAAACTGGTTAACACAGCCTTCACGGCATTTTCTTAGTTATTGGGTTTAGACATTTATAGTCTACACCTAGTAAATTTCCCATGTACCGGTAGGGGACGCCAAGAGCCAGACGACCTCTGACCAAGATGATTTGCAGCTGGAGGGTGGAACTTCGGGCAATTCATCCACAGGTGCTCCTTGCGGAGATCCTTAGGCACTTTGTCATTAATACTCCCCTCCCCTGTCTTGTACTATTTCAATAAAAGGCTAGTGAGGAGGTTGCTCGGGGCTACCCTGCAATCAAGGATAGCCCGCCTCCTACAAACTTGTACTTCTAATTTGTGTCTCGCCTGATTCCTTCCTGCGCGCTGGAGACCAGGGTCATAGGGGCCCTAGGGGCTAGGACATGTACCCTTGTAAGATGCACTGTAGGTGTGGTCCCACCAATTTATTTTAATATACAGATTTTTACTTTGGTTGGCCTGTCATTGATTGCTATGCATGTGTACCCATCCAGTTTGCCTTGCTGCATATTTATTTCCAACATGGAGCACTCTTCAACAAGACGTGATTAACCTGAACTGCTTATTCTTAAACAGCACAAAGTACCTTGTCCTCAAAGAGCTTTATCGACTTGAACATTTTCAAAGGACCCTATGAGGCAGCTCAGTATGGTGGGGTTTTTTACCGAAATCTCTTATTCAGAAGATGGCAAAATGGACCTAGACCTTCTCAAGCCCACTGGTTGGTTGCTTGTAGGGACATCACAGCTCACTTGGGTAAGTGTAAAGGCAGACCAATAAGCAAATTGCCTCTAACTACAGATGGGTGAGACAGCTTCATTTTTGGAAAGTCAACTGAATCATGAAAACCTTCATAATAGTATAATTTGTTCCAAGGTTCTTTGAACATTTAAAACGGGAAATAGTCATCCTGTGCACCGTCTTGTATTAAAGTACTCTTATTGACAGCATTACAGCCTTTTCTTCCCCGTCCATTGTCTTAGGGTGAGGTGATTGTACTTGAGGCAGAATTGAAAGCACGAAGATACTACCTCTCCTAACCAGAGTTCCAAATGGATCAGACCAAACACTTTTAACCCTGGTGGCTGACCATCTTCTCGGACAATACCAGCTGGATTTAGCACCTATTCTTTCTAGTATTCCTCCAATGTCATTAGGGGCCCAAAGCAGATGGGGTAGATCAGGGAGACAAAGCTGCTGAAAATGAGCCCGCCCAGCCCTGACCTGCTGAGCTCCCCTCACTGGCAGAAACCTTGCTCCAGTCTCTATGAGAAGTGTTCTTAGTCTTCATTAAAAGTAGTTCTTAACCTGTGGGTGGCGACCCACAGGAACTGTATTAAAGGGCCGTGGCATTAGGAAGGTTGAGAACCTCTGATTTAGAAGTTTGGTGATTGTTTTTATAACCAGAAATAGGCCCTGAGAATTGAATTCTTTCTTTTCTTTCAAAATATTATAAGGGGACAAATATTTTGATTCTGTGGATTGCTTTTGTACTCCTTGAGTCAAAACTGTAAGTGTGCCATCAGCCAGATAGTGTACTTTGCACCCACTGGGTATAATTTTACCCATCCCCTTATGCCCCCATCTGCTTAATTTATGTTGAGTTTTACCTCCATCTGTGCACATGGGTACTGATAAGTTAGTTCCAATTTAATAGTGGATACATGTGATGATTGTTTTCCCATTCTTGCAATACTTCACGTAGGAGACTAGTTTCCAGTTCCATCCAGATTGTTGCAAAAGGTGTTAATTCATTTCTTATGGCTGAGTAGTACTCCACAGTATACATAAAGCGCACTTCAGTAATCCACTCATGAGCTGATGGGCACTGGATTGATTCCACATCTTTGCAAATGTGAATTGTGCTGTGATAAACATTCTAGTGCCAAGTATCTTTTTGATAAAATGACTTCTTTTTTCCCTTGGGGTAAATACCCAGTAGTGGGATTGCTGGATCAAATAGTAGGTGTACTTTCAATGATTTGAGGACTCTCCATACTATTTTCCATAGAGATTGTAGTAATTTCTTGTCACACCAGCCATGTATAAGCGTCCTTTCTCTCCATATTCATGCCAGCATCTATTGTTTTGGGATTTTTTGATAAAAGCCATTTTCACTGGGGTTAGGTGATATCTCATTGTAGTTTTGATTTGCATTTCTCTGATGATTAATGACACTGAGAATTTTTTTATATGTTTATTGGCCATCAGTCTATCTTCTTTCAAAAAGCTTCTGTTCATATCTTTTGTCCAGTCTTCAGTGGGGTTGTTTGATTTTCCCCTCGGTAATTTGTTTGAGTTCCTTGTAGAACTCAAAGCAAATTGAGGGGTTAATAACTTGTTATTAACCCTTTATTAGATGTATAGCATGCAAATATTTCCTCCCATACTGTAGGTTGTCTATGTGCTCAGTTGATTGATTTCTTGGCTGTGTAGAAGATGATTAATTTAATCAAGTCCATTTATTTATTTTTGATGTTCCTGTGTTTGCCCTTGGGTTCTTCTCCATAAATTCTTTGCCTAGGCCAATATCTGGAAGAGTTTTTCCAATGTTTTCTTCTAGAATTCTTATGATTTCATGTCTTAGATTTAAGTCTATTGCCCATTTAGAATTGATCTTAGTGAGTGATCAAAGATAGAAATTTTGTTTCAATCTTCTACATGTGACTATCCAATCTTCCCAGCACCATTTATTGAATAGAGATTCTTTTCCCCAGTGTATATTGCTGTCTACTTTTTCAAAGATCAGACGGAAATATGTTTATGATTTTGTATGTGGGTTCTCTCCTCTGTTCCATTGGTCTATGTCTCTATTTTTGTGCTAGTATTATGCTATTTGGGTTACTATAGCTTTGTTTTAAGTCTGGTAAAGTGATGCATCCATATTTGTTCTTTTTTCTTAAGGTTCTTTTCGTATTCCAAATGAAGCATAGAATTTTGTGAAGGCTATGTTGCTTAGTAGGACGTAAGCATTCCAATTTGTACAAATAATCAACGCATTGAATCCTATCATGGCATAAATGTATTTATGATCTATGTATGAATGACTTAATAAAAAAAAGAATTATTTTTTTCTAGATCTGTGAAAAATGATGCTGGTATTTTGATGGAGATTGCAATGTACCTCTTTTGCTATAAAATGGAGCCGGAGCCTCTTCTGAGTCAAAGACTCAGTAAGTCCTTTTACTCTGAGGGTGAGCGGGTAGCTACATGATATATAGTGATAGGAACGACTGAGGGAGAGGGAGAAAAAGAGAAAGTTAAATGTAAGCTTTTTCCTCTCTATTTTTATTTCAAGGATTTTTTCCATGTTTTCATAGATTATACAGTTTTCTTTTTTCCACTGATACACATTTAATACATATATAGGTAGAATATAGATATACACATACATACATATGCAGATAACATATATATATACACATATGTGTGTACATTGTATATACACATACATTATATATAGACCTAAATGTAGGAAATATGTTCCATAACCTGTGACTTGTTCATATTTATTTCCAAGAAGTTGTCCAATTGCTGGATGTAAGCCAATTTGTTGTTCCATTTACCCATTGAAGGAGACTTATGTTAATTCTAGGTTTTGATTATTTTGAATGAATTCTCAGAAACAGTCAAGCACCTTTTTAAGGATAAATATCTTTAATTCTCCATTCAAATGCTGATAGTATATAGCAGAAACTAATGCAAGGGCATCTAAAAGTAGGAAAAAGTCTGTAATAGAGACGTTCCTCAGTATAAAGAGAAAAGAATTTTAAGGAGGATATGATAGTCAACAGAGGATATGCCTTAGAGCAGGAGTCCTCAAACTATGGCCCATGGGCCACATGCAGCCCGCCTAGGACATTTATCCGGCCCTCTGGGTGTTTTTGCTGCCGCTGCCTGGCCTGCTTAGCAGCCGACTCAACCCATGGCCCGCAGTCCGGCCCTCCAACGGTCTAAGGGACAGTGAACTGGCCCCCTGTTCAAAAATTTTGAGGACCCAAGAGAGCTATAAGGATGAGAATTAGAAAAGTCACTAGATAAAACTATTATCAAAACAGTGGGGTCAGGTACAGTGGGTCATGTCTGTAATCCTAGCAGTGTGGGAAGCCGTGGCAGATGGATTGTTTGAGCTCACGAGTTCAAGATCAGCCTGAACAAGAGAGAGTTCCTGTCTCTACTAAAAATAGAAAAACTCAAGTCACAGTGTTCAAATGCCACCATTTAAAAGGCAAACAAGTTTGGGAGTATGACCCAGTGAAATTAACCCTGCAATATGTGAACAGTAATCAGTGCCTGAATAAAGCCACAGAAGAGGATAGCCAGGTGCCCGACATTAGAGACTGCAATGAAAGCCAGTCCCAGCAGTGACTTCTTTGAAATGTCACCCTTCTAGAAATATTCTAAGACAAAATTTACCAAAAAAAAGAAAGAAAGAAAGAAAAAGAGAGAGAGAAAAGAAAAACCCTAACCTCAGCATACATTTCTGCAACATTCTTAAGTAGCAAAAAAGGAAAAGTGCTTTCCTCCCCTGCAGGATGTAAAGTTTATCAGCCATTAAAACTTAGACTCCTCTAGCTTTTCACTAGCTGTGAACCAGCCTTCCTCTCCACACACGTGAAACTCCATAGTAGTAGACTGTGCACACTGATGTTTACAAGATTGACAGAGCCTTTCATCAAGAATCATGGCAAAGAATATTTAGACAATGAAACAATCCACAAAATGTGCTTTCTGAAGAGCTGCATCTTTTATGATTTGTTTGCACGTCAGTAATTTCCGGAGATTTCCAAGATTTTTTTCCCAATTGAAATTGGTAGCCAGTATATTAAATATAGACCTAAAAACAATTGGAAAGAACTGGAGTCAGATTCTGAATCATGAAAACATTTTTAATAATAAAAAACTAGATTAATTTGAGTTTAAAGGATATTAAAACAGAACTATGAGAAGTACACTTTGTGCTAGTATAATATCAAATTTCTATATAGATTTTATACCTCAGTGGGGAAAAATACCTCACTGATTCTAATGACATTCATTTTCTTTTCATCCGTGATGGTCATGGATACTTATTTTCTGTGGGGTGCTGCATTGAGCTAAAAGAAAAGCTCTTTGAACATAGTTTTGATTTTTCTTTTTTTTATGTTTACCAATTTTTTTATTATATGTATTTTTAATTTCAACGTAAGTACAATTTACAAATAAAATACATTAAAAAAATTATGCCTGTGGCTCAAAGGAGTAGGGCAGTGGTCCACCTGGGCGACCTTGCCCAGGAGGGGAGTAGGAAGTTTGTTTTGATTTTTCTTTCTACAATTTCTTTTTAATTTGGTTTGTGTGCTGTCAGAACTGTAATTTTTAATTGCCTCCTGAAAAAATGGAGATTTGATGTAATGTTTGGGTTCAACTGAATAAGTTAGATATCTCAGTTGCCCTTAGGTCAACTCGCTATAGGGTTTCTCTCACACGCGTGCGTGCGCGCGCGCGCACACACACACACAAATACACATTTGCCAAATTTCTTACAAGATTTTCAACTTCTTAACTTGAATCAGCTGATTATGGTTAATACTCAAGAATCATACTACTGTACTACAGATTTGTTTTTACGGCAATAAATCTTCAGTTCTTTATGATTCTACTTAACAAATGGCCTACAAAAATGATTTATTATTTGGGGATTTGGACATAATATATATGATGATTTTTTTTGGAAGATCTGCTGCTTTTTTTTTTTGGAAAAATAAAATTTGACTGAAAATGAAAAAAAAAATAGAAAAACTAGCTGGGCATAGTGACAGGAGCCTCAAGTCCCAGCTACTTGGGAGGCTGAGGAAAGAGGATCACCTGAGCCCAGGATTTTGAGGTTGCTGTGAGCTATGACACCATAGCACTCTACCCAGGGCAACAGAGTGAGATTCTATGTCAAAAAAAAAAGAAAAAAGAAAGAAAGAAAGAAAAAGTAACATTGGAACTATGGAGGAAGATTTTCAGCATAGTTGTGAAAGTAGAAGCCAGATTTTAAAGAGTACATACAAGCAGTAAGGAATGAAAACTACTAATATAGCCTAAAACATTGGCAGCAAAGAGTGTGGGAGGAAAATTGAAATAGCAATTTTAGAAGATATCTAGTTTCAAAGAAGATTGTGGACCATTCTAAGGGAAGCTGCTCTTTTTTTGTGGGAACCCAGGAGAGGTTGATGTTGCAGAGAAGTGCCAGAGGAATGTGGGAAGGATGGGAACAAGCACCTGCACTGGAAAAGTGGCTCTTCCAGGAAAAAGGCAAGATGTTAGATGATCAGATATTGGTGGAGAGGAGAGATGGGCAATAAAAATCTGCTTGGAGGGAAACCAGGGAGCACCAAAGAGCCCACATTTGATGGCTTCAATCTTGTCTAAGGAACTAATTAACCACGTTTAGAGCTAAGATACCAGAGACTGTATAAAGTTTGAGCATCAGCCACAGAGAATTATCAGAAAAGGTCAAGAAAGGATGGAAATAACTAGTAAACAAAGTGAAAAACCAACCTGAAGTTCAATACCCCAAAGTTATTGTGAACTTGGTCATCATGGTTTTGCAACTTAATTCTGACATGTTTTACAGCCTAGGAATAAAATCAGAGTGGAAGGCGAGAAAGTGTCTTTCCTGTGTTGAGAATTGGCTTTTCTAACTTAAGATCGAATAAATAAGGGGTTATTTGAATTATGCATAATAAGGCAATATCATGGATCCTATGACAAGTAGGCAAGCAAAGAGAACTAAATGTCAAATTTATCAGGAGAGCTAAAGATAGAGATTCTGCAGAAAATGTGCTGAGGGAGAAGGGGATAAAAGGAGAGAATTCCTTAGGTAATGAAAGAAGATGTAGTGACAGAGCTGTGATGGCTAGTCCTTAGAACTGACTTATCAAAGAAACAGTTACATGGGCTGAATCAAGCACATGTTGGGGGAACCATTTGTTGGAAATGGAATGGTTACAGAGCCCTTGTAAAAGATAAACTACTGCAAGACACAGTGAAAGAAGAACTCAGGTCATAAACTCAAGATCAATTAAGACAGGTTTACCTGTTTCTCCAACAACCCAGATTGCCTCCAGAAAGACTGAGGCTCTATCTCCAGAACCACATCACGTCAGAGCGCAGAGACAGTTGCTGGCTCTTTGATTGTGTACTGCTTTTCTTTACAATCCATTTATCACTTTTAGTGCCTACTGCTGCCACGCTTACCCTTTCAATTGCTACCACAGTCATAAAGCTGTTGCTGCACAGAACATTTCCACCGTCTGTCACATCCCCCAAGTGAACACTGGCAAGTTAAATAGAAAAGATTTAATTTTGCGAAACTCAGCTACAGTGATACCCTCACTATAAAAAAAAAAAAAAAAACACCAGCTTACTCTTGCTGACTCTGGCAGAAACAAACCATAATATAAACAGTTACAAAATCGGGGGTACAGCATGGGAACTGGGAACCAAAAATAAAAGACAGAGCCCAGTGATATGAATTTAGGAATTATAAGGTTCCACCCAGAGCCACAGCAGCAATGGTAAGATTTCTGTGGTACAATGAAAAGGACGTGGATATATCAAATTATTTACAGGTATCACCTCTGGAGAATACAGGGGGGATGAGAAGGAGGGAGAGAGAGACTTTCCCTTTAACACTTATATGTTTGTATTATTTTGGTATTCAATGCCAATGAAGTATAACTTTTGAGAATTTTCCCAAACTTATTAAAGAAAAAAAAATGAGGGGAAGGAGAGAGCCGAGAAGAAATTTACCGCCTGTGTAACCTTGGGCAATATATTTAACCTACATGAGCACTCAATCCTTCAATTATAAAATGGGAATACCTATGAAGAACTACTTTTTTATTGAATCAGAACTATTATTTGTTGAATGTGTTGAGTGCTGTGCATTGGCAATAATTAGGGTTGTTGTGAGGAATCAAATGAAATGATTTGGATAATACGTCTGGCACAGAGAGAGTACTCAACAGATGTTATTATTTTCCTTTCATTTCCCTTATAGAAAAGCAGAATTGGTCTCAGAATTTGAGGCAAGGTAAAGCAATCTTGGCTGTGGGGATTAGAGAATGCAGAGTCAGAGTACTGGGTGGATTCTCACTGAATGAAATCAGTCTAACTTCATGTTGCCTTGGGGAGGAGATTTCTGCAAAGCCTGAAAAAGCCCCAGAGTTTTCGCATCTGCTCTGAGCCCGTTCTTGCATCCATAAAATTGGGCTGCAAGCCTGAAGTCTCTTTGCATCTCTGAGAATTTGCCTTTTTGAGTAGATTAATCTTTATTTCATTCCATCAAAAACTGCACCCTACCGTTTAAATTTATGGTTTCTTGAAGTACTTCACTTATTTCTCTTAAGTCTTTCCAGATCTTAGCTATACATGTCTAGTTTTAAAGATAAAGAGGTAGTGAAAGCTAGAGGGTAATATTAAAGAATACAAATGTTTCTAAAAACCGAATGCTGTTAATGAAAAGAAAACATGATTTTTATTCAACGTTGATCTTCTGCGGAATGTCCTCAAGGAGGGAGGAGGTGGTAGTGCTGAGAGAAGTGAGCTCATGATTTATCAATCCTCTCATGAAATAAGGTTACTGTGAGGAATCAAATAAAATGATTTGGATAATGTGTCTGGCATAGAGTAATTGTGTCTGGCACACCAATTATTGTTAAGCCATCAGATCCAGTCCACTAAATCTGGTCTCCTCATCAAATACCTTATGGTGCTATAATAAATGGCAATTAAAAAGCATTGTTTCCAATTTGGTATAAGCATCTATTCATGACTATTTTGGGGTAAACAAGTTAGCTAGTGCACATTACAACACAATCATATCATCCTGTTTTTCAGAGCAGTAGAAGGAAGGACAAAACTCTGAGTTAGAAAACTTAGGTGTAAGAAGAATGTAATACACAGATTAGATTTGGAGTCATAGATATATATGGTTGAGATGAAAACTTTTAAATCAAAATGCTTCAAGATAATCAAAGTCTTAGAGATAAATTACATTTTCTTACTCATGAAAGAGTCCACATTTTATGAATGGTCTTCTAATGGAACCAGAATGCCATGATTTCTGATTCATAAATTCTGATTCTGCCATACATTCTATCAGCTAGTCATGGACTCTGCAACAACTTGCATCTCAGGTTTCCCATCTGTAAAATGAATGTAATGCTAGCCAACTTCCCTAACTCATAGGAATGTGATAAAGTTTAAATGAGATAATATATGCAAATCAATTTGGAAGAGTGTAAAGTACTATATAAATATAAAGGCATATTATCTAATTTTCCTCTACCTATTCAATGCAATTCTTCTACAGTTCTAGCACACACTTCTTGGTCCTTCTGTCAACATTAAATAAAGTAGCCTCTGCACATCAAAGGCAACAAATAACAAAACGAAGAGACTACCCATAGAATAGGAGAAAAATAATTGCAAGCTGCTCATCTGGCAAGGGATTAAGAAGTAGAACATATAAGGAACTCCAGTAACTCAATAAGAAAAAAAAATCAAACAATACGATTAAAAAATGGACAAATGATCTGAATAGACATTGCTCAAAAGAAGATATATGAATAGCCAACATGTATATGAAAAAATGCTCAACATCATTAGTCACCAGAGAAAGATAAATCAAAACCACAATGAGATACACATGTATTATCTCACCCCAGTTAAAATGGATTTTATTAAAAAGACAGACAATAATGAATGCAAGCAAGGATATGTAAATTAGAGCAATCACTATGGGAAACATTATGGAGATTCCTCAAAAAAACTAAAAATAGAGTTTGACCTCCTCTGACTCCATTTGGATAACCTTGATCCCCTTCTTGGCCTGATTGTGATGGCTAGGACTTCCATTACTATGCTGAATAGCAGTGGTGACAATGGGCATCCTTGTCTGGTTCCAGATCTGAGCGGAAATTTTTTCAATTTTACTCCATTTAATATGACATTGGCTGTGGGTTTGCTGTAGATGGACTCTATCAGCTTAAGAAATGTCCCACCTAAGCTTATTTTCTTAAGTTCTAATCATAAAAGGATGCTGGATATTATCAAAAGCTTTTTCTGCATCAATTGATAGAAACACATGGTCTTTGTTTTTTATTTTATTTATGTGGTGTGTTATATTTATAGATTGACATATATTGAACCGACCTTATAACCCTGAAATAAAACCAACTTGATCATGGTGCATAATTTTTTTGATGTATCATTGAATTCTGTTTGCTAGGATCTTATTGAATACTTTTGTATCAATATTTATTAATGATATTGGTCTATAGTTTTCTTTCTTTGTTGGTCCTTCCCTAGTTTGGGGATTAAGATGATATTTTCTTGATAGAATGTGTTGGGAAGGATTCCTTCTTTTTCTGTGGAGTCCAGAGGAGGCCAAACTCTCACTCTTTGCGGATGATATGATTTTTTTTTTTTTGCAGTTTTTGGCCAGGGCTGGGTTTGAACCCACCACCTCTGGTATATGGGGCCGGTGCCCTACTCCTTTGGGCCATAGGTACTGCCCAGGATGACATGATTTTATACCTGGAAAAGCCTAGGGACTCAACTACAAAGCTCTTAGAAGTGATCAAGGAATATAGCAGTGTCTCTGGATACAAAATCAATACTTACAAATCAGTAGCTTTTATATATACCAACAATAGTCAAGCTGAAAATATAGTCAAGGACGCTATTCCTTTTACAGCACTGCCAAAGAAGATGAAATAGCTGGGAATTTATCTAACAAAGGAAGTGAAAGATCTCTATAATGAGAACTATGAAACCATGAGAAAACCGTGGTTTAAGAAACCATTTGTTAACATCTTCAACAAAACTGAAGATGTTAACAAATGGAAAAACATACCATGCTTGTGGCTGGGAAGAATCAACATTGTTAAAATGTTCATACTACCCAAAGCAATCTACAGATTTAATGCAATCCCTATAAAAGCACCAATTTCATACTTCAAAGAACTTGAAAAAATAGTACTTCATTTTATATGGAATCAGAAAAAAACTCAAATAGCCAAGACATTACTTAGAAAGAAAAACAAATCAGGAGGCATCACATTACCAGACTTCAGATTATACTATAAATCTATAATGATCAAAACAGCATGGTACTAGACAAAAATAGAGATGTAGATATAAGGAATAGAATAGAGAACCTAGAGATGAACCCAAACACATAACATCATTTGCTCTATGATTGCTTCTTTGATAAGAGTTTGGCCTCCTCTGGACCCCACAAAACATGCATTAGGGAAAAGATTCCCTATTTAACAAACAGTACTGGGCGAACTGGCTGGTGACTTGTAGAAGACTGAAACTGGACTCTCACCTTTTGCCACTAACAAAAATTGATTCTCACTGATAAAAGCTTTAAACTTAAGATATGAAACTATAAAAATACTAGAATAGAGAGCAGAGAAAATGCTTGAAGATATTGGCCTGGGAAAATACATTATGAGGAGGACTCCCCTGGCTATTGAAGCAACACCAAAAATATATTACTGGGATCTGATCAAGCTAAAAAGCTTCTGCACAGCTAAGGGCACTATAAGGAAAGCAAACTGACAGCCTTCAAAATGGGAGATTTTTGCAGGTTATGATTCCGACAAACGTTTGATAACTAGAAACCACAGAGAACTCAAACTAATCAATAAGAAAAGAACAAACAACCCCATTTTCTTGTGGGAAAGAAACTTGAAGAGAAACTTCTCTGAGGATGACAGGTGGATGGCCTACAAACACATCAAAAAATGCTCATCATCTTTAATCATCAGAGAAATGCAAATCAAAACCACTTTGAGATATCACCTAATTACAGTAAGATTAGCCCACATCACAAAATCCCAAAACTGCAGATGTTGACGTGGATGTGGAGAGAAAGGAACACTTCTACACTGCTGGTGGGATTGCAAATGAATACAGCCTTTTTGGAAAGAAGTATGGAGAACTCTCAAGGAACTAAAAGCTGACCTATCATTCAATCCTGCAATGCCATTATTAGGCATCTATCCAGATGAACAAAAATCATTTTCCAACAAAGACATTTGTACCAGAATGTTTATTGCATCCCATTTAACAGTAGCCAAGTTATAAAGCAGCCTAAATGTCCATCAACCCATAAATGGATAAACAAATTATGGTATATGTATACCATGGAATACTATGCAGCCATAAAATGAGGGAGACTTTACATCTTTTATGTTTACCTGGATGGAGCTGGATCATATTCTTCTTAGTAAAGTATCTCAAGAATGGGGGGAAAGTATCCAATGTACTCAATACTATTAAGAAACCAATATATAAACACTTACACATTCATATGAATGATAAAACACAAAGATAGTTCAGAAAGAAAGAGGGGAGAGGAGGGAGACAGAAGAGGAGGGTGGAGGGCAAGTGCAGGGAGGGCATTTGAAGGGATCTCACCTATTGCACAGAATGCAAGGGTACATTCAAAACAACTAAGTATATTACAAATGTCTTACCATAAAAATGAGTAATTAAGTGATGATTATGTTAATAAGTTTGATTTAAGCATTCCACATTGTATATCAAATCATCATATTGTACCCCATAAATGTATACAGTTATGATTTAATAAAAATTAAGAAAATAAAAAAAGACGGTCTGAGACATTGTCACAACCAAGAGGAACCTACAGAGAAATAAAACCTAAAGGCAAAGTGGTCAGGATCCTTGAAAAGGGATAGTAGGTAAAAACTACAGACATTCGGGCAGCACCTGTGACTCAAAAGGGTGGGGCACTGGCCCCATATGCTGGAGGTGGTGGGTTCAAACCCAGCCCCAGCCAAAAACTGCAAAAAATAAAAATAAAAATAAAACTACAGACATTCATAACATATGCATAACATATGGATTTTAATTAATAATGAATGGATCAACATTGATTCATTTATTGTAGCAAAAGCACCATACTAATATGTTAATAATAGGAGAAACCCAGGTTTATGAGAGCTCCTTATATTATCTTCTCAATTTTTCTTTAAACCTCAAATTATTCTAAAAGTTTATTTTTTTAAAAAAAGGTGATGCACGTAATATATACATCTAAGGTAGTTATAAAATATTAAAATAATAAATAATTCAGATATGCCTTTCTACCCTCCAAAAAAAACTGAAAATAGAACTGCCGTATGTCCCAACAATCCCATTGCTGCCTATAAATCAAAAAAGGAGAATTCAGTATATTGAAAAGATGTCTGTACTCCCATGTTCACTGCAGCACTATTCACAATAGCCAAGATATAAAATTAATCTAAATGTCCATCAGTGGATGAATGGATAAAGAAACTGTAATATATATACACAATGAGATATTATATAACCCCATAAATGAATGATATCCTGCCATTTACATCAATACATATCTAACTGGAGAATATTATGTTAAGAAAAATAAGCTAAGCATGTGTACTCCCCCTTGTCACTATATGTGGGAGCAAAATATTGAAAACAATTGAGCTATCAGAGAAATGTAAATAAAAACTACTTTGAGATATCATCTAACTCCAGTAAGATTAGCCCACATCACAAAATCCCAAAACCAGAGATGTTACCGTAGACGTGGAGAAAAGAGAACACTTCTACATTGCTGGTGGGAATGCAATCTAATACATGCCTTTTGGAAAGATGTTTGGAGAACACGTAGAGATCTAAAAATAGACCTGCCATTCGATCCTACAATTCCTCTACTAGGTATATATCCAAAAGAGCAAAAATCACATTATAACAAATATATTTGTACCAGAATGTTTATCGCAGCCCAATTCATAATTGCTAAGTCATGGGAGAAGCCCAAGTGGCCATCAACCCATGAATGGATTAATAAATTGTGGTATATGTACACCATGGAATATTATGCATCCTTAAAAGAAAGATGGAGACTTTACCTCTTAACATGTTAGATGGATGGAGCTAGAACATATTCTCCTTAACAAAGTATCTCAAGACTGGAAGAAAAAGTATCCAATGTACTCAGTCTTACTATGAAACCAATTTATAGCTTTTTAATGAAAGCTATAACCCAATTATAGCCCAAGAAGAAGGAGAAAGGGGAGAGGAAGGCAGGGGAGGGGGGAGGATGGGTGGAGGAAGGGTAATTGGTGGGACCACACCTACGGTGCATCTTATGGTGAAATTTAGTTACACAATAACTAAGAAAATGCTGTGAAGGCCATGTTAACCAGTTTGATGAAAATATTTCAGGTTGCATATAAAACCAGCACATTGTACCCATGATTGCATTAATGTACACAGCTATGATTTAATTTAAAAAATTGAATGGAAAATAAAGAAAGATTTCCCAACTAAATAATAATCCATTTGAAAATAGACAAAGGATCTGAACAGGCATTTCTCTAAAGATGACCCACAAGAGGCCAATAAGCACATGAAAAAATGCTTGGCGTTATTAGCCATCAGGGAAATGTAAATCGAAACCATTGTGAGATATCACTTCTCATCCACTAGGGTGTCTACCATCAGAAGACATATAACAAGCGTTGGTGAGGATGTGGAGAAGCTAGAACTCTCATACACTGTCAGTGGCGATGTAAAACCATGCAACTGCTCTGGAAAGCAGATTGGCAGTTCCTCAAACTGCCGAACATCAAGTTGCCATATAACCCAGCAATTCCACTCCTAGATGTGTACCCAAGGGAAGGGAAGGCACGTGTTCACACACGAACTATAAACTGATGTTTATAGCAGAATTATTCCCAGTCAAAAGGTAGAAGCAACCCAAATGCTGGTTGGACAAACTAATGAATGGATAAATTAAGTGTGCTCCATACATACAATGGAATATTATTCAACCACAAGAAGGAGTGAAGTCACTTCCCAACTTTCCCCATGAAGCCTGCATTATCCTGATACCGAAGCTGGATATGGACATCACTAAGAAAACTACAGACCAATATACCTGATGAATATAAATGCAAAAATTCTTAACAAAATACTAGCAAACCAAATATAACAGCATATTAAAAGGATTATATAGCATGAGGAGGATTTATCCCTGGAAAGCAAAGGCAGCTAAACATAAGAAATTAATTGATAACATATTCCACATTAATAGAATGAAGATAAATAAACCACATGGTCATCTCAATTCATGCAGAAAAGGCATTTAATGAAATCCAACACCTTTCATGATAAAAATACTCGGAAAGGGCAAACGCCCGTAGCTCAGTGGGTAGGGTGCTGGCCACATGCACTAGGGCTGGTAGGTTCAAACCCAGCCCCAGCCTGCTAAAAAACAAAAAAACAGCTGCGCATTGTGGCAGGTGCCTGTAGTCCCAGCTACTTGGGAGGCTAAGGCAAGAGAATTGCTTAAGCCCTAGAGTTTCAGGTTGCTGTGAGCTAGGACGCCATGGCACTCTACTGAGGGCAACAAAGTGAGACTCTGTCTCAATAAAAAGATAAAAATAAAGACACTCGGAAAACTAGGGATAAAAGGGAATTCACTCCAACGTGATAAAATGTTGCTTATGAAAAACCGACAACTAACATTAAATTCAATGGTGAAAGACAGAATGCTTTCTCTCTAAGATCAGGAATAAGACAAGCATGCCTGCCTTCACCACACTATTCAGTTTTGTATTGTTCTAGCCAGAGCAAGTAGACAAGAAAAAGAAATAAAGGACATCCAAATTGGAAAGGGAGAAGTAAAACCATATACCAGAATATTAGATCTCATTATTTTATGTCTAGAAAATCCCAAAGAATTCATATTAAAGCTACTACAGCTAATTAACAAATTCAGCAAAGTTTCGGGTTATAAGATCAACACACAAAACTCAATTCTGCTTTTATACACCAGCAATGACGATTCAAAATGGAAATTAAGAAAGCAGTTCCGTTTACAATAGCAACTAAAAGGATGAAATACCTAGGAATAAATTTAACCAAGAAAGTGAAAGATTTATACACTGAAAACTATGACATTCCTGACAACTACAAAACATTACTGAAAAAAATTAAAGCAGACCCAAATACATGGAAAGGTCATAGATAAACTTGTTAAGATGTTAGTAGTACTACTCAGAATAATACATAGACTCGATGTAATTCTATCAAAATTCCAACCACTCTTTTTTGAAGAAATAAAAAAAAAAAACCTATCCTCAACTTTATATCAAATTGAAAGAGGCCCTGAATAACCAAATCCACTTAGAAAAGAAGAACAAAGTTGGAGGACTCAGAGTTCTCAACTTCAAAAGTTACGACAAAGGTATAGAAATCAAGGCAATGTTCCAAGACCAAAAGTAAACCCATACATTTATGGCCAATTGATTTTTGACAAGGGTGCCAAGTCCGTTCAATGGAGAAAGAGCAGTATCTTCAACAAATGGTGCTGAGACGATGAGATCTCCACATGCAAAAGAATGAAATTGGACCTCACCTTCACACCAGGTACAAAAATTAACTAAAAGCAGCTCAGCAACCTAAATGTAAGAGCTAAAACTATAAAACTCTTAGTAGAAAACATATGAGTAAATCTTCATGAGCTTGCATTTGGCAATGGATTCCTAGGTATGACACCAAAAACACAAGCAGCCAAAGTGACCATAGATGTTATCAAAATTAAAACCTTCATGTATCAAAGGACATTATCTATAAAGCAAAAAGATAAGCTATAAGATATTAAATAGGGGGAAATATTTGCAGATCACATCTATGGTAAGGGTTTGATATCCAGAATATGTAAAGAACTCCTGCAATTCAACAACAAAGGGACAAACAACCAAATTAACAAATGGGTAAAGAGGGCAGCCCCTGTGGCTCAGTGAGTAGGGTGCCGGCCCCCTATGCTGAGGTTGGCGGGTTCAAACCCAGCCCCAGCCAAACTGCAACAAAAATAGCCAGGCATTGTGGTGACTGCCTACAGTCTCAGCTACTCAGAAGGCTGAGGCAAGATATTCATCTAAGGCCAGGAGTTGGAGGTTGCTGTGAGCTGTGATGCCACAGCACTCTACCGAGGGTGACCAAGTAAAAAAAAAAAAAAAAAAAAAACGGGTAAAGAACCTGAATAGATATTTCTCCAAAGAAGATATACAAATAGTCAAAGGCACATGAAAAGACGTTGTCATAATTCATTAGGGAAACGTGAATGAAACCCACAGGTGATCCCATCACATAGCTACTAGGAGGGCTACAATAAAAAACGTACAAAATAACACGTTGGCAAGGATGTGGAGAAATTAGAATCCTTGGATATTGCTGGTGGGAATGTAAACTTGTGTAGTTGCTGTGGAAAAGTTTGGAAGTTTCTCAAAAAGTTAAACATAGAATGATCAAGCAATTTCATTCCTAGTTATGTATTCAAAAGACCTGAGAACAGGGACTCAGACACATCCTTGCACGCCAATGCTCATTGCACCATTATTCGTAAGAGATAAAGGGAGGAAACAACCCAAGTGTTCGTTGACAGATGAATGGATAAATTATACGTATTTTGTTATATTTCACATTTTGTTATATATACAGAGGGTGTCAAAATGTATACACATTTTAAGAAAGAAAAAACTGTAATAAAACTGTAATACTCAATAGATACCTATAACAAAAAATGAATACAAGTCACATTGAACGCCTTTTGTAATTGCAAAAGCCAAATGTGACTTGAGTATCACAAACTTAATACAGTTTTTTCATTTCACATATCACATTTTGTTTTGTATATGTGCGTCTATATAGAGACAGATACATGATGGAATATTTTTCAGTCTTACAAAAAGAAATGAATTTCTGATACACACTATGGCATGGATCATCCTTGAACACATTATGCTAAGTGAAATAAGCCAGACACGAAAGGACCGATATTGTGTGATTTCATTATGGGGAATATTTAGAACAGGCAATTCATAGAGACATGATGTAGATGAGAGGTTACCAGTGGCTCGTTGGACAGGGGAATGGATAGTTATTGCTACACAGGTACAGAGTTTCTGTTTGGAATGATGAAGAAGTCTTAGAAATAGTGGTGATAGTTGCATATTTAATTGTAATTAGTGCCACTAAATTATGCACTTAAAAATAGTCAGTGACAAATGTTGTGTGTGCGTGTACATATATTATAGCACAATAAAAAGTTTTAAGGAAAAAAATAGTGATACATGCAATAATATAAATGACCTTGTGAATTTTATACTGAATGAAAGAAATCAGTCATAGAAACTATATATAATATGAAATGTCTGGATATGTGAATCTATATAGAGAGAAAAAGGGGTAGTGGCTGCTTAGGTCCGGGGGATGGGGAAGGTGAGGGAATATGGGGGTGATCCCTAAAGGGTACAGGGTTTCTCTTAGAGATAATAAAAACGTTTCCAAATTGACTGAGGTTCTGACCACGCATATCTGTGAGTATACTGAAAACCATTAAATTGCGCACTTAAATGAGTGAATTGTATGGTATGTGGGCTATACCTCAGTGAAGCTGCTTTACACACACACACATGCCAGAGGAGGGATGTACTGAAATAAAAAGTGATCATAGGGAATCTGGGTGCAGCACTGACAGTGTCTACTCCAAGCTCTTTCTTGTCTCAAGGCCTGGAATGTTTTTCTTCTACCTTTTCAGCTGGTTAAGCCTTCCTTGGCCTTCACTTATCAGCAATGTCAGCCTTCCCTGACTCTGAAGTGGTCAAACCCTCCTTTAAAAAAACAAAAACAGGTACTTCTCCTTCATGGCGTGTATCTCAATTGCCATTTTGCAATATTTTATTTAATGCTCACACCCCCTCCTAAACTGTGAGTTTTGTGAGAGCAAGAACTGAGCCTGCCTCAGATCAATATATCCTTGGCACAGGGAACAAAATTCACAAAATGTATCAGATGAATGGATGAATGGATCCATGCCAGCTCTTCGATTAGTAGGGGCTGCCTAGAACACCTGGCTGGCTCAGTAAAAAAGAATTCTATGATTGATTAAAGATGTCTGTCGTGGTGTTAGCAGGGTTATAAGTAGTTGATGTGTCCCAAATTTGCTATCCTTGAACTAGATAGGGCCAAGCCTAAGCAGTCTCCCATCAAAGGGTGCTCAGGACTGCTTAGAAACAGTCTCATCTCTTCCCCCATCTCCCAAGAGAGGAATGCAGTTGTCATCCCAGCTGGCCTGAATAATCAATCACGGAACCACACAGAGCCCGTTAGGATTTGTCACTGAGCCACATCCAGGTGCGCCAGGCAGGAGCAAGCAGGCTCATTTGCATCTCATCTACATGAAATTTGCATTTATCTCCACAGCCCCCATCTCTTTGCAATTTTCAAGTTAAAATGTCATTATCACTCCTGTGAAGCCTGTTATTTCTTGATTTCATTCTCTCTGCTCCTCTACCTCCACTCCCTCCCCCACGTCCTAGACGAGCACTCTGTGGTTGGGAAAAGGAAATAGGGTTTGAGCTCTAGTTCTGCGGCTGATTGAGTCACTGTGACTTTCGTCTCGGCCGTGTCTGTGGCACTATGCACTGGTCGGGGATGTGGCTACAAGTGCTGCCCTTCAAGCATCCAAAGGAAAGCTGACACAAACTTAGTGTCCTCCGCTCGAAGCGCTCGATTTCCACTTCTAAGCCTTTGCCCAGGCTGTGCCCTCCTCCTGTCATAATAGTACCTATCTATAACAAATGTCCAATGACCCCCACCCACTAGGACTCTGCTTATGCCCTGCCCCCAGCCCCTGGGTCATAGGCTGATTGGATGAAGAGATAGACATGTGACTCGAGCTAACCAATAAGATTCTTTTTTCCCAGGATTTGGCCTTGGGAATCAGAGACGCTCCCTGGTTTCTGAATTGAGCGTGTATAAACTAAAGTGTGAGGACCACTGTATCCAGCAAGGTCTTCTGTGGAAGAACTGAGGCTGGCAGGCTCAGTGTCACTCTCAAGAGGCCCAGAGGGTTCAATAGCCCTGTCTCTGGGTTCAGCCCTCACCCACCATCCCCAGGCCAGGCTGGCCTGCTCACCCCCAATTCCACAATTCACCACGCCACCCGCCACCCGCCACCCAAGCCTCCTCTCCTATCCTTTTTTCACACTTGATTGAGCAAGCTCTGGGGCTTCTGTTCCTTGCCACCTGACAAGATAGCAGGCAGGTGAAATGTGAGATCAGCAATTTGATATTTGACATCTGATAGAGAGCATCGAAATTGTCATGAAGATAAAAAGCAGAGCTCTAGTGAAATTTTGTCTGTGGTGATCTCAAGAAAAGGAGGCATCATAGCTCTTTCGAAACAAGGGCTTCCTATGACCTCAACCTTCCAAAGAGACTTGTTTACAACCCTGCACAGAGGTCACCTTCTCCGGGAAGCCCACCCGATGCCTTTACCCTCCTCTGGCTCTGAACCCCGCAGCACCCCGAGGTGTTTTTCCTACCCACTTCTTATTCTCTTCTCCTGGCTTTCACCTCCACCACCCTAGCTTTGTGCAAAGCACCTTGGGCAGGGCATTATCACAGGTCTCCAGATCTGCCCTTCTCAGCATGCAGCATAGTTAATTAATAACATTAGACTAATACAAATAATATTAGCCTCTTACTTACTGAGCATTTATTCTGTGCCAGCATCATCTCATTCTATCCTCTCAGCAGTTCCATGGGGTAAGTTGGTTTAGGGAACATGCCTGACCACACACAGCCTGTAAGTGGCTGAAGCAGGATGCAACCCAGGCAGTCTCTTTTTAGAGGGTGCCCTGTCAACTTCCACACATAGATTTGAATTGCCCCAGGGTACCCCATGACTTGAGGAGCTCTCAAGAGTATACCTGCCCCTTTGGGACCCTAACCTGAGGCTGATGTCTGCGCATTTCACATTAGTGCTTCTGATACTTTGAGTTAAGCAATGACTAGTTAGTAGGGTGACCAGACATCCCCATTGGCCCTGGACAGTCCTGGTTAATGCCTACTGTCCCTGCTTAAGTACTAAGAGCTCAGGTGGTGCCTGTGGCTCAGTGAGTAGGGTGTCAGCCCCATATACCGTGGGTGGTGAGTTCAAACCCAGCCCCAGCCAAACTGCAACAACAACAATAAAAAAGTACTAAGAGCTCTCCAAAATGGTCCAGTTTGCCCAATCACATGGTCACCCTACCAATCTGGTGACTTTCCTTAAGAGCAATGTCTCCCAAGCATTGGGGGAAGGAATGAGTGGGTCTGGTGCCCTCCTGGCTGTTGAGCAACAAGGCTGGGGCTGGAAAGCCAGGTCAGGGCAGCCTCAGGGCTGCTGGGATGTGGGCTTGAGTCACAGGACTATCTGATCAACTGGTCTGCAGGAAGGGAGCTGCTCCCCCTCCCTACCCTCTGTCATTCCCACACATCCACCTCACCCTTGGGGAAGGAGCTGTGGGCAGGATGTTAGCTAGAACTGGCTACAGTTTCTGCTTCCCACCCTCAACTCCTTCAGAAGGGTGTGGGCTGCTTTCCTCTCTGAGCTTCAGTTTGCCCACCTGTTAAAATGGGAACAATTGGGCTAGGCATGGTGGCTCATGACTATAAAATGGGGACAATTGGGCTGGGCATGGTGGCTCATGACTATAATCCTAGCATTTTGGGAGGCCAAGGTGGGAAGATCACTTGAGCCCAGCACTTTAAGGTTACAGTGAACTATGGTCATGCCACTTCACTCCCGCCTGGGTGACACAGAAAGATCCCATCTCTAAAAAAGGAACAGTTATCAATGCCACATCCAGCTGGGGCTCCTGGGAATTCTCGTTGCCAACGGCTTGGGTCAGGAAGCTCCAAAGCAACTGAGCAAAGGGTTGGACAGGGCCACCTCTCTCCCCCCAAATGAAAAACATGCCCCTGAGTGTAACTGCCAGGCTTGGGGGTCTCATCCCAGCTCCACTTTTTATTCTCTATGTAAGTCACATTTCCTCTGCTGGAAATGGAGGTGGCAGGAGGCATCCTCCCCTGTGGGGCTATTGTGGGGCTAGGTGACATGGTGTACATAAACCTCAGCATGTGGAGGGCCATGAATGGGAGTGACACCATCATCATTATTATTTTTTTGAGACATGGTCTCACTTTGTCACCCTCGATAGAGTGCTGTGGCGTCATAGCTCACAGCAACCTCAAACTCTTGGACCCAAGCAATCCTCTTGCCTCAGCCTTCCAAGTAGCTGGGACTATAGGTGCCCGCCACAGTGCCCGGCTATTTTTTAGAGATGGATTCTCACTCTTTCTCAGGCTGGTCTCAAACTCCTAAACTCAAGCAATCCACCTATCTTGGCCTCCCAGAATGCTAGGATTATAAGCATGAGCCACCACACCCAGCCTGACATCATTATTGTTAATTATAAGTATTATTATCCTTATTAATTTGACCCATTTACAAGGTCTTCTGAACCCCAGAGTCCTCACTCAGTGGGAGGAAGCAAGGCCCAGAGTTTGAGCCCCAATTCATCTACTTGCTGATGGGCCCCCAGGCAAGTCCCTCCTATCTCTGAGCCCCAGGGACCTCCTCCCACTGGAGAAGACAATCAGAAGGCCAGGAAGGGGATTGAAGTCTGGGATCAGCTTGATCAGAGAGCCATTGTTACTCTAACTAGGGGAAAGGCCAGGTTCTCAAATCCCCCCCCTCAACCAAGTCTCAGCAGCCCTGATCTCTGTGAGTTCTTCTACTCTGAAATCCACTAGCAGCGTGTCACCCTGGTGTGCTCCAGCCTCTCGCAGGGGCCCTGTTTCAACCAGCTGTTCTCTGAAGGTCTCTGCTCCATGGACCCAGGCCAGGACCCCAGCTCCACCCTCCAGCCCTCAACACATAATAACATCCTCTGGCTTGGGGAGGCATTTCCCAGCTGGTTTTGCCTCAACATTTCCCCATCTGCTTGGCCAACTATCCTGCAAATGCTGGGGTCACCAAGGCTGATGTGTGGGTGGGGACTGTTTGCTTTTGTTTCCTTCATTGTTTGTAAGAAAAAGGCTTAACTCCCACTGCTGATAGGTCCCACCACAGGACAGGCTCTCTGGAAGGAGACCCAAAATTAAACATGGGCTGGCTTTGACCAGAAAAGGCTTGGCTGGGTCTTCAGGGAGGGTTGAGCAACTTGGGCTCCCAGTGACAGGGGTGATGCCGCCTCGAACCAGTGAAGTGAGATTATGGGCCCAGCCCCCACTCAGGACCTGGAATATGGGGCAGATTGTATTTTCTGAAGATGGCCACGACATCGCCCATCCACATGGTCTTCTTACGGGGTGAGCTTGACCTCTTTCTGTTAAGCCATGGGGGTCGGTGTTCTCCCCGCTTTGTGATGATGGTGAGTAGCAGAAGTGGCATCATGTGGTCCCAAGACTAGGGCATAAAAATACATTTCCCCTTTGCTCTCTTGGAAGCCAGCCACCACACCCTAGGGAAGCCCCTGTTATGCCCGAAAATTCTCCCAAATATCCCCACCTGACAAATCCGAGACAAACTCCGATGTAAAAGGCAAGAGGTGAGGTTTATTCAAACCCGAGTTTAGTCTCTCCTGGTGCACACACCAAGGTAGAGCCTCGAACCCAGGGCGAAAGGGGTTTTTATGGGGTACAGAAAGCAAAAAAAGGAAGAAGGGTACGAATACACTTTTCTTTTCTTTTTTTTTTTTTTTTGAGAGGGAGCCTCAAGCTATCCCCCTGGGTAGAGTGCCATGGCATCACAGCTCATAGCAACCTCTAACTCCTGGGCTCAAGTGAGTCTCC
The DNA here is from genome assembly GCA_963574575.1 of Galagoides demidoff. Classification (NCBI taxonomy): domain Eukaryota; kingdom Metazoa; phylum Chordata; class Mammalia; order Primates; family Galagidae; genus Galagoides; species Galagoides demidoff. Next base: position 28,981 of record CAUYQV010060752.1, read on the forward strand.
TGCCTCAGCCTCCCAAGTAGCTGGGACCACAGGCACCCGCCACAACGCCTGGCCTTTTTTTGGTTGCAGCCATCATTGTTGTTTGGCGGGCCCGGTCTGGGGATTCGAACCTGCCACCTTAGGTGTATGTGGCTGGCGCCTTAGCCGATTGAGCCACAGGCGCCGAGCCCGAATACACTTTTCATTGGTGGTTAGTGATTTCACTAGTAAAGCTACATTCATGATTGGTGGTTGATGATTTCACTAGGGGTACAGATGAGGGGTGGGGGATTTTCTTAAGGGGGGGGGTAAGGTTGAGGCAGCTTGATTGATTAGGTGGCAGGAAGGAAATACCTGTATTTCAAGGTAATTAACTTATGGCTCTGTTGCCCAAGGAGGCATAATCAATATTTATGGCTGAGCTATCAGGAATGGAAAGGGGGAGCTGCAGGGTGCGGCCCTGCGGGCTAGAGGCTAGGAAAATGCAGTAAACAGCTAGGAATGGGGCTTGGGCAGGCTTGTACAGTAAACAGCAAAATGGAGTTAATCTGGCTCTCTCACTCCAACCAGCCCACACTGAGAGACCATTTGGAGGGGACCTGTGGAAGGATCCTGGCAACAGCCCAGCTGAGCTCCCAGTTAACAGCCAGCCTCAATCGCCAGGCCTGCAGGTGAAGATGCTTCTGGTCGATTCCAGCCTCTGGCCATTGAGTCATCCTTTAAGTGTTCTCAGCTGACATCACGTATCAGGACAAACTGTCTCTATTTGTGCTATGTCTGAATTCCTGCCCCCAAGGGCCCACAAAATTGCGATGCAGTGAAAGTACCAGAACAGCACGCCTTGCTGGGGGCTGCCCCACCCCACATTCTAAGCCCTCCCCAACCAGGAGCAGTTTCTCCCCACTCTCAGCACTGAACCTCACTCAGGACATTCCATCATTGTTCAGGTGAAGACACAGGTTCAGAAGGCCGGGATACATGCCTAAGGTACCCGGCCCTGTGTGGCTAACTGCCCTGCTTCAGGGAAAGTTCTGATCAAATCAGATCCCTCAGCACAATCAGCAAACTCCGTGGACTGGTCCACTGCCTGTTTTTGAAAATAAAGTTTTATTGTAATACAGCCACGCCTATTCATTTATATATTGTCTCTGGCTGCTTTTCCAGCTGCCTATGATCTGGTCCTTTACAGAAAAGGTTTGCCATAAACCCTGCCTTAAAGGTCTAAGGAAACTATGGCCCTTCCTAGAAGCTCAAACCTCCCCAAGGGACAACTTGAAAAATTTTCAGCAGAAAGGTCTAAGAAGACCTGGGTTCTAATCTCTTCCCCCTTCTCCAGGTCTTAGTTTTCTCCTTAGTTTCTGCAAAACAGAGCAACAATTAACTGACCATTCCTATTGACAAGTGCGGGGAAGATTGAGCATGGAGAGAGGATAGAGGCCTTCTGCGCCCAGGGGCTAGCACGCAGCAAAAGCAGACCCTCTTGTCAGCTCCTACCCACCTCCTTCCCTTCCACTCAGAGAAGTTTCTGGCATTCAGGGAGGGGCAGGAAGGGAGCTGGAGCCCCCAGAGAAATTAACTTCTTGGCCCTGGTGGCTTCACCTCATTTATGATGTTAATTGAATGGATTTGCATAATGTGCTCACTGAGGTGTTATTTTACTTGCACATTTAAATCATTTAATCATCTGTCTTTTTCCCTCTGTTAATCCTGATGATGCCAAGGCGGAGAGGGGTTGGTGAAGGAAAGAAAGGAAACTGTGAGTCCCCAGGTCTCTCTGTCTCATTCTTGTCTCTAAGTATCTCTCTCTCTCTTTCTCTTTCTCTCATCAAACACACCGACAAATGCACTTAGGTGTGCAATCTCAATGTCGCCATCACTGGACTCCAGCCACGCTGGCTTTCTTACCCTTCCTCACGTTTCAAGCACATTCCTGCCTCAGGACCTTTGCACTCACCATCCCTGCTGCTGGGTGTACCTTTTCCCCAGAGAGCCACACATTTTCCTCTCTCATTTCCTCTGGGTCTTTACTCTTGGGAGAGGCCTTCCTTGACCTTCCTGTCTCATTTAGCAGCCTCTATCCCTCGTTAGTTTTCTGCAAAGTACTTGTCATCACCCACAGTACAGTATATGTGTATCTGTCTCTTGTTGGATTCTTAGCAGAACGTAAGCTCCAGAAGGGCAGGGTTTTCATTCTTGGGTTTTGTTCTTTGCTTGCTTTTGTTTATTGCTCTCTTCCCTAAGGCCTAGAACATTGCCTGTCACATGGAAGGTACTCAGTGAATGTTTGTTGGGTGAACAAACTCGCGTGGAAGGCTCTCACAGAAGGAAAAGATGGGATTCCATGGCAAGGTGACAGGCTGCCCAACAAGCACACAAAAGCGGTGTCAGTTCTGAGTCCAGCAGAGGCCTGCTAATCCGGAGGCCAGGCTTTTTCCAGAAATGGAGATGTTTCTGACTATCTCCTGATATTCACTGACCCCTTGCAGCTTCCTCTGAGGTCTCATATTTTCCCAAGCAGCCTTCTGGGCAACAGGGCAGCTGTTTTGCAACCCAGCCGTCATAGGCAGGGAACCTCCGGAGCCAGACTGATAAGCCCAAGAAATCATAGTCTGACCACAGAAGGCACAGAGAGGAAGCCTCTGGGGTCACAGGGACAGAGGGCATGAGAGTCCTGAGATGCCTGTTCTCGCTTCTCAGTGAGCATTTTAAGCCAGGGTCAGAGCTGAAAGTCCAAGTTTCCTCTGCACCCTTGTATAGAAGGGGAACCTGAGGCTCAGTGAAGGGAATCAGCTTGTTCAAGTCTCCTAAACAGGACTCGCCTCCCCCAGGAGCTCCTGGGACTGAGAGGTCTTCATCAGAGAAGTGCTGAGCATCTGGCTGTTCCCATGGCCTCTTCCTCCTCTAGCGCTCAGACATCACCTCCTTGGGGAAGCCCTCTCTGACGCCCTTAATTTGGGTCAAGTTCCTCTCTTCCCAGAGAACCACTCTCTTTCTCTTCAGAGCTCACATCTCTTTGCAATGACAATCTGGCCTCTGCTGGCCAGGCAGCTTCTGAGCTCCACAAGAGAGGGACCAGGCCACGCTGTTTCACTTACCACCCCATTCCTGGACCTAGCCCGCAGCAGGTGCACTGTGGTCTTGATGACAATTTGCTGCACGAATGTGCACAGCATGTGCAGAGGCGTGGAGGTGGAGCAGTGCAGAAGCATTTTGCAAAGTTGACTTTAGGAACCGGCTAGGGCCAGGGATGGTCGCTCAGCAACTCTGGGTGCCTGAAGATCCCTGGGGTCACTGTCCTGTTTCCAGCATGCCAGCTCCTAATATGTACTCGCTGCCAGCAACCTGCACCTGTGCCTCTGTCATGGTCTGTCCCCAGCTGCTGGAAGTCCCTGGGAAGTGATGCCCCTCTCATTCCCCAGGGGCTGCAGCCCCAACCAACACGGGCTGCCATATTCCCTGCCCAAGCACTTACCCACTGGCATACCTCCTTCCTTTTCCCTGTCCATTGTCCCACTTGGCACTGGTGTTTACTGGGGACACTCCCTGATAAACCACTTCCACAAAAATCCTGTCTCAGGGTCTGCTCAGGGGTCCCATCTAAGACAGCCCCTCCCAACCAGGACCCCCTTTACACTTGGCTGAAGCTGGAATCAGACACACCCGAATCCAATCTTTACTTCTGACAAACCACAGGACCCTGGGCAAAACCTCATCGATCTCCTTGGCCTTGACTGCAAACAGTGTGGAAAGAGTTAGAAGCAGTGTTTGTGAGGCAGCTGATCCAGGCCAGGCCCTGGTAGGAGCTCAGTGAGGGATAAGTATTCATCTCCATCATCATCCTATCCTAACTCTAAACATCTTGGACTCATTCCTCTGCCTGTTAAGCCTCAAATTAGGGGTGCAAGTTCAGAAAAGCAGCCAGCCTGGACCTGAGTTGTGGATGTACCAGAACTTGGGTTCTGTCCTGGAAAGTTCCACAGAAACTGCCTGGCCTTCAGCTTCACCATCTCTGCTGACTGCCTTCGGCTCAGTCCCTGGCATCCCCAAGGCCGCCTTCTGACCCCGTCAGAGCAGAAACCAGAGCTTATGGCTGGGGGAGGCCAGCAGGAGATTGCGTGGTTGGCCCAGGCTTTGCCTTTCCTAAGCCTCCCCCAGGATGACTGGTGTCGCCGCAGATCCTTAAAGAAGCTGCACCCTCACTCCTCCAGGCTTGGTGGGTGCTATTCCCACTTGCCTATCTGCCTAACTCCTCCACAGCTGCAAAGTGTAGCTCTACCCTCACCTCCTCCTGGAAGCTGTCCGTGACCAGGCTTCTCCCGAGATTGGGTTCAAGTCCATCCCTGGGTACCCACATCTCACGTTCTTGACCCAACAGAGCTGGGCACATTGGTGCATATCCCTAATTGCCTTTTGATGTGTATGTCTCTGGGAGCCCTGGGACTGGTTTGTGCATAACTGAATCTCAACCACCCAGCATAGGGCCTGGAACACAGCAGGTGGTCAAAGACACGTTGATGAATAAATGGATGGATGAATGAAGGAGGGAAGGAAAGAAGGAGACAGCAAGCCACCTCCACTACAAACTTCCCTACAGCTAAGTCTGTAGCTCAGCATCTGGGGGGATGGGTGTGACTGCTGGTTGTGGGTTTGTCTTTTATTTCTGCTTTGTCCTTTGTTTTTCCCTTTCCTAAGGAGATGGTTTCAGACCTGAGGGGCTCTGTCCTAACCTTGTTATCAGGAAAATGTGAGCTCTGGCATCACCGGAGCATCTAACAAGGGCAGGGGACTGCCAACACATTCCCCTTGGTGGGGAGTCCCCAGCACAGCCGTACCCTCCCAGCCTCTGCCCACCTTCTCTCTGATCCCCAAGGTCCTGGGGAGTCAGTCTGAGCTCTGGTTCCAAGCCCACTGCTTTACTAGCTGACTTACCTTGGCTAACTCACTTCCCTGCTCTGTGCCTCAGTTTCCCCAGTTGTTGAATGAATAGCTTAGATGTCCTTGTAGGCATCTGAAGCTCCTTTTCCTGTTTCTTGCCTCTGGAGAAAATAGAGGGCCAAAATACGTTTTCAGGGAGAAAATGGGAGTCTGTTTTTGGGAGAGAAAGTGGGAACTCAGGGCAGAGCTGGGGGCTTCATGTTTTTGGTACTGCGTGTCCTGACAAGCCCAGACTCAGCCATGGGATGACGGCTTTGCCACTGAGGCCCCCATGAGGGCTGGACAGGCTGAGCTGGCAGAGGGAGGAGGCTTGTTTTTCAGGGCCTGGCTCTCCCTGGGGGGTAGCCCTTCTTGGCCTGCAAGGCTTGGCCCAGCCTCTGGCACAGTCAAGCCTTAACTGGGGGTGGGAGGTACCTGAGACGGCCCTGGCCCAGCCCCGTCTACCCCTCTATTGTGGAATTGCCCCACTATGGCCTTCTCTGCATTTTAGCCTGGATACATATTCCCCAGAGGCCACCCTCAGAGGCCTGGCTCTCCTGCACCAGGGACATGCAGTGGCTGGAGCAGTGGGGGCTGGCTGGAGTATGACCATAGCAATTGACTGGGACAAAATTCTGGACAGCAGAGCATGGTGGTTAAGGCCTGCTGGCCAATTTCTGAATCTCTGCTCTGCCTTTTGACCTTTCTGAACCTCAGTTTATGCACCTAGAACATGGACTAATAACAGTATCTATGTCTTAAGGTTGCTAAAGGCAGAGGCAACCGTTTTTGTACCAGCGACCAGTTTCATGGCAGACAATTTTTCCATGGATGGAAGTGGGGGGCTGGAGGGGAGGGGACAAGAAGTGGGGCTCAGGCAGTGATGTGAACAAGGGAGCAGCTGTCAATATGGAGGAGGCTTCACTCACCTGCTGCTCACCTCCTGCTGTGTGATCTGCTTCCTAATAGGCCATGGACCAAAACGTTTTTGGCACCAGGGACTGGTTTCATGGGAGATAATTTTTCCATGGACCTAGCGGGAAGGGATGGGAGAGGAGGTGGAGCTCAGGTGGTTATGATCCGTGGCCCGGTTCCTAACAGGCCACAGACTAGTCCCACTCTGCAGCCTAGGAGTTGAGGACCACAGGCTGAGAGGATTGGTAAGTGGTTGTTTGCTGATAACAGTATTTGGCACACAGTAAATACTCCATGATGTTTACACTTAGGTACATGGGCCTGTGGAGGCTAGAAGTCTAGACCTTTTTCTGAAGTTCTAGTTCGTGGGGCCTGAGTGAAACCAAGCAGATGGGCAGCCAGACAGAGACAATATCCAGGGAGGGAGGAAGAAGAGAGGGAGGTAAAGCAGAACATGGGGTGGGTGAAGGGCATTTTTCTTTGAGCAGGAGAATGAACCACTCAAGTTCAAAGCCCCTGAGAATGGGTTCATTGGGGTTGTGGCAGGAAAGTGGGGTCAGGAAGACCCTGGGTCCCAGCCCCAGCTTAGTGCTACGTTTCTTGGCCTGAGAGCCTGCTCCTTCTTGGAGGATGGACTCAGAATCATCCGGTCTCGAGAAGTTGCTGCTGGTACAATCAGTGATTGGGGCTAAACCCAGAAGACCAGCTCAGGGGCCCGTCATGCAGGAGGACAGAGTGCTGAGCTTCACCCCATCCCTTTCCTTCAGCCAGGCGAGGATCTTATGCCCATTTTACAGATAAGGACAGGGAGGTGGGGTCAAAGGCTCAGAGACTGACTGACCAATAATTCCTCACCTGTCAGTGACAGGGAGGGTTCCAGAGCACTTTTGCCGGCATAATAATCCTAAAATAAACTGTTCTCTATTACTGTATGACATAAAAGTAAGTGGGTGGATTTTCATGCACTGGAGAGGGTAAATTCAGGATGATCTGATTTTAAATATAGGCTACCTCTGGCACCCAAGACTCACTTTGGGCCTTCCAGGTTTACAGAGGAAATCCAGAGCTTCTCAGAGGAAAAGTAGCTACCCACTGAGGTGTGAGGACAGGGAGATAGGAGACCAGGTGAGTGGCCACACAGTCAATACTCTGAACATTGACACCCAGGCACACCAAGCTGCTGTTCCTCAGAAAGTCAAGGGCATGCTATAGAAGTCATGTGCCGAGGCAGCAGGGTTTATTTAATTAATAAGATTGGACTTGCCTTTACCATTTGTATGTCTCAGGCAAACTAAACACGTCCCCAAGTCAACTGTTTTCACCACAGCCTGCCCATCCCAGGCCACCACAACTCCCTCCTGCTCAGGTCAGAACCCTTGGAATCATCTTTGACACCTCGCTCTCATGCACACATGCAATCTGTTGGTAAATTCTGTTGGCTCTACTAGCAAGATATACCCAGAATCTGCCCCATCTCCCCACTTCGCCCTCCTCCACCATCAGTGCTCAAGTGGATCACTGCCGGTAGCTCCAGGCTTGTCTATCGCCTCCAAGCCTTCCCCAGTGCAACCTGTTTCCCACACAGCATCCAGAACATTCTGTTAAAACCTGAGGCAGATTGATTCTCTCCTCTGCTGAAACTCCTTCAATGGCTCCCATCTCAGGCCAAAAGACAACATCACTGGAATGTTCTAGAGGCCCTGAACAGTCTAGTCCTCTTCCCTGGCTTTTTACACTACCTCTGGCAAATAAGAAAGGAAGGAGGGATTGCTCCCACTTTGCAGATAGGAAGACAGAGGCCCAGAGGATAGAAATTGTGTTTCTAGGTCTGGAGCACAAGTCGCCCATCTCGGGGCTGTCTACCACCCTGTCCCAGATGCTTGAGTGGGCAAACGCTGGTGTCTCTAATCAGATGGGGCTGCTCACCCCACTCTCTCTGCAGAGTGTTGGCTCCCTGCCCATTCTCTGGAGTCAGGCCAGATGCTGAAATGTGCTGCGGACGCTATGCGCTTGGCTGGCAGGCCCTGGGATTCCACCCCTTTTTAGGCCAGATTAGACCAGTACATGGTCCACTCTGGGCTGCTGAGTAGTCATGAAAGGAATTTAAATCCCCCAGGACACAGAATGGGTCAGCCTTCGGGCAGCCTGCTATGCCCTGGCTCTGACTCTGAGTGGCCAAGTGAGCCTGGGCAAGTCACTTCCACTTTGAGTTGTACCCTTTCTACCCCCAACCTCCTGTGGAATTCTAACACTTAAGCTTTGGAAGAGCAAGTCGAAACATGGTTGCATTCTGCGAAGTCAATAAACAATTAAAAGCCAGAAGATACCAAATATCAACTCACCATCATTCGTCTTTGGAAAGGTCAAGGGTGGAATGTCTCAGGCTCTGCTCCCAGCCCCACCCTGTCCAACAAGTCTATGGGTCACTTTAAGGTGGAAAGGTGACCCCCATCACTGTGTGGCTGCGAGGAGCAATAAGACATTGGATATAAGAGCAAGGATGTCTAAGACCTTGACCAGCAGGACCAATGAGCTAAATATAAGAACATAAAATATAATGAGCAACTGTCAACCCCTGAACTTGGACTCAGATGCCAGCACCTGCGTGGGAGACAAGGAGGAAGGACAGAGATGGACTGGGTTTAAATTTCTAGGGGACATTTTCCAAAATCATAGAGTCATGTTTAGCTGCTCCAACGATGGGGGGCTATAGTGACATTTAGAGGGCCAAGGCTAGGATGCTGGGTACTCCACAATGCATGGAACAGGCCCACACAACAGAAGTTTGCCCCACATCCTTCCCAGCTTTCAAATGTCTGCCAGGCAAAAACCCACTGCAAATATGAGTAGGTCCAGCTTTAATACACCACAATACAGAAAGGTTTTTATAAGAAGTTGTGTGAAAAACTCTGTAACTTAGATAAAGATCGTTAATGACAGGGAAGCATAAATGGAATGAAGACAGTGACTCAATTATTGAATAATTTTCTCATTCTGCAGAGACTGTGACCCTCACCAGCTCCATTTTTAGACAAAAAAATTGCCAGGCATGAATGTAGTTACCGTGAAAACAATGAAACCAACTGCAGGTCTTTGACGGGGGAGATGCATGACTTTTTGACAGGCTTAGAGCCAAATATTAATATATTAGTTGAGATGTAAGATAGCTCACTGAACTTCTTTAAGGATGATTATTTTGAATGTATGTTGTAAAAAACGCATGTTGAAACGATCTAGTTGGGCGTTACATATTATCTTTCAACCTTACTCGGAAATTATCACCATAGGTGCCCCACGTGGCTTCTCCAGAGCATTAGGTGGAAACGTGGTTTTGTGATTTGCCTGATGAGGGATCTGGAGGGGAATGCACCCCTCTGTTGGCAGGGCAGTGGGGGGATGGGATTTCAAGGCAGATCCATTCTCTGGGTGACCAAATACCCTGGCCCTGTCGTAAAGTGAGGATTCTTCATCACTGTACTCTGAGGCTCGCTTTCATCTTTCTGACCACTTGCCGGGCTGCAGTGTGTCTTGGCATGTTTCCCCCACTTCAATTAAGGTTCTTTCTTTCATTCTCTTATCACATTACAGATAAGTCGAGTCTGACTTATCACATATAAATAGGTTGAGTCTGGTACGCCTCGCCCTACAGCAGGTTGTGATTTTCACCTGCACCTCCTACCCTTTCATTGTTCTGAGTTTCTTGTATGGCATATCATCTGATTTGTTTATACATCTGGAATCCAAACTTACTATGGGTAGATGTGGCTCTGATGTCTTCATTATGACCTCCAGGGTAGCTGTGCCCAAGAACATATTGAAATACACATTATTGTATTGTATATTACTTCCCTTTTGTAACTCCTTTATATGACAGAATGAGCATTGCATTGCTCTGTGTGTGTGTGTTATCATCCATACATTTTATTTCAGAAAATTACAATGAAAGAAAGCATAAAGTATTTGTGGGCAATTATACGTGTTGGTTTAAACCCAACTAGAATGTGTTCACACGTTCATCAAAAGATACTTGGGAGAAGATTTGTAACCATTCCAAGCTGGAAACAATGAAAACATCCACCAAAGCTGAATGGATACATAGACCAAGGCGAGTCACCCAGGGAACACTCTGGTCACACAAGGACACTCCGCAGCAAGAAGAACTATTTACCACTCTATACAATAACACAGGTGAATCTCACGTGAACATACGGCTGAGTAAACGAAGCCAGACGTGAAGATTGTGTCCTGAGTTACACCATTTCCATAAAGTTCTAAAACCAGCACAACACGGCCATGCTACTTGGCAGGCAGGGTAGTAGTTAACTTTGGGGAGGCTGGTGGTTGGATAGAAACTTAAGGGGAACTTCTGGGTTGATCGGACACATTCCAATTGGGAGAATTTATTGAGTTGTTTAGTAAGACAGTTATTCACTTTCTCTGTGTGTCTCTTTGTCTGTCTGTCTCTGTTTGTCTGTCTTTCTGGCTCTCTCTCCCTTTCCCCCTTCTCGCTCTCTCTAACTGCTAAGAAGTCATCACCTGGAGAGTTCGATCATTTATGGAGGCTAAAGTAAGCCAGATGGTGTGATAGTGGCCTAAGGATGAACATGTAGTTCAAGGGAACATAATTGAGTGTTCAGAAATAAACCTTTTCACTTATGGTGAACTGACTTTCAATAAGGGTACCAAGGCCATTCGTTCAATAGGGGAAAGAGTAGTCTTTCAACAAATGGTGCCAGCACAACTAGACAACTCTCCCATCCTCACTATATCCAAAAACCAACTCAAAATAGATCATAGACCTAAATGTGAGAGTTAAAACTATAAAACCATTAGAAGAAAACATAGGAGTAAACCTTCATGACCTCAGATTAATAAAAGTCTTCTTAGATATAACACTAAAAAGCACAAACAGGCTCAGTGCCTGTAGCTCAGCAGCTAGGGCACCAGCCACATACATCAGAGCTGGTGGGTTCGAACCCAGCCAGGGCCTGCCAAACAACAATGATAACTACAACCAAAAATAGCCAGGTGTTGTGGCGGGCACCTGTAGTCCCAGCTACTTGGGAGGCTGAGGCAAGAGAATTGCTTAAGCCCAAGAGTTGGAGGTTGCTGTGAGCTGTGACGCCACAGCACTCTACCAAGGGCAACAGCTCGAGACTCTGTCTCAAAAAAATAAAATAAAATAAAATAAATAAATAAAAAGCACAAACAGCAAAAGAAAAAATAGATTGGATTTTATCACAATTAAAAAGTCTTTTGCTCCAAATGATATCATCAAGGAAATGAAAAGACAATCCATGTAATAGGAGAAAATATTTGAAACTCATAGATCTTATTAAGGGATTTGTATCCAGAACATATAAGGAATGCTTTCAACTCTCATAAATAATAAAAAAGCAAGATAGGTCAATCTGAAAATGGGGAAACTCTCATAAATATTAAAAAGCGAGATAAGTCAATCTGAAAATGGGCAAACGATTTGCATAGAAATTTCTCTGAAGAAAATGTGGAGATGGGCAATAAGCCCAGGAAAAGATATTCAGCATCATTAGTCATTAGAGAAATGTAAATCTAAACCACGAGATACTACTTGGTGTTTAGTAGAATGGCTATAACTGAAAAGAGGGGCAATATTGAGTGTTGGAGAGGATGTAGAAACACTGGAAATTCACACATTGCTAGTGGGAATGTAAAATATTAATAGTGCGATGACTTTGGAAAACAATTTGGAAGTCCCTCAAAAAGTTAAACCATCGTGTTACCATGTAACCCAGCAAGCTGACTTCTGGGTATATACCCAAAAGAATCCTTTTCCCCAGCTAAAAACTCTTTGATTAGGGAAGAAGAGGAGGAGGACAAGTATTAGGAGATAACTAACACTCTTTCCTGATGCAACCCTTTCTCCTTCAAACTGAAGCAGTCCAATCTGACAAAAGTATCCATCCTCAGAGTTAAGAGACAAAACTCTTAACATCTACATGTAGATGGAGCCAGAGATCACAGCAAACCACCACCAGAGGGAGGAATAATCAAGCACGATGACATGCGTCAGAATGTCTCAACCCAAGCAAATTCCTGAGTTTCCACCGGAGTGGGGTACTGGACAAGTAAGTCATTCTATTGACCAAAGTCAAGCAGCAATATCAAAACTCCATGCACATGCTCCAGTTGACCAAATATAGTGACATGTTCTCAGCACAACAGTATAGAAGAACTTCAAAGGAAGGAGTCTTCCTCTAAATCCCACCAATTACATCTCCTTGGGCCTGAGACCATCTTGTTAAATTTGCCAAAGCTCTTCATTCTGTATTTGTTTGGTGCTGCCTTTGCTTTCAAGTCTTGTTTTCCAGAAGAAATGCAGAAACAATCCAATTGCAATTTCATGATTGTGCCTCTTGGATACTGCAGTGAGGTCCTCTTCCCTCTCCTTTCTACCACAGTCACCACTAGACCCTGCCCCTATCACCTGCCAACACCCTGTCTTCTGCTGACATGACCCTCCCCAAGATACATTAAAACACACACCCACAGAAAAACATTCACACAATTTTTCACAGCATTGTTATTTACAAGAGCCTAAAATTGGTAACAACCTGAATGTCCATCAACTGACTAATGGATGGATGAATAAAATGTGGTATATCCATATAATGGAACATTATCCAGCAATAAAGAGGAATAAACTTGTGGTATGTGCCACAGCATAGATGAACCTTGAAAATGTTATGCTACATGAAAGGGATTTTTTGTGCCAGTTACAAAAAGATGACATATTGTACAATTCTATTTCTGTGAAATGTCCAGAATAAACAAATTTACAGAGACAAAAAGTGAATTCATGGTTGCCTAGGATAGGGAAGGGAGGTAGAGGGTGACTCTAATGAGTATAAGGTTTATTTGGGGATAAAGAAAACGTTCCAAAATAAGATGGTGAGAGGTTGGTTGTGGATCTGCAACTTTCTGACTATTTAAAAAACCATTACTTTGTATACTTTAAATATGGTGTCTCATTATATCTCAACAAAACTGCTTAAATAAATAAAGAGTGAATCATTGACCTCTAAGTCCCACAGTTGGAGACTTATTCTGAGGAAATAGCTGCCAACAAGTTCAAAGATATAGCTTATGTCGCTCAGGGTTCAGTTTCAGGAAAGAGAAACCACACTTATGTTTTTAAACAGAAGGAGATTTAATACAGGAAGTTGGATTCTTGCAAAATCATTGAAAGTCCAAAAGCAAAGGCCTGGGCTTCCAGCGATGACTCTGAGAATGTCACCACTAAACTGGCCTGCCCAAGAAAACCACTGCCTCTGCAAGCTCAGTTTTGGCCTGCCCTCACCCAGAAGCTTGGAAACCATCATCCTCAGGAATTTGTCACATTAACTTCACTCCAGGAATCAGATACAGTTGATGCCCCACTACTGTGTCTCAACACTATGACCTGGTGACCAGGCACTGAGGACACAGCTACAGAAGATCTCAATGTCTTCACAACCAGCCAAAGCAGAGAGATGACTTTCCTCTTACTTTTGCCTTCAAAATCTCCAACAAGTGCATTTAATAGGCATGACCTAACTGGCCTCCAAATCCTAGCCGCTAGAGAGTCAGGTAATGGGATCTTCACCTTTCCAGCCCCTGTGGTTCAGGAAGGCATACAGAAGGCATTCAGAAATGGATGCTGAATAAACCCATCCACCTTACAAGTCTAAGGCTACATACATGGAGGGCACTGTTCGTAGTAGTGAAAAAGTGGGACGCAACCAAAATGTGTAACAGAAGGGGCTTAATAGGGCAGCACCTGTGGCTCAAAGGAGTAGGGTGCTGACCCCATATGCCGGAGGTGGTGGGTTCAAGCCCAGCCCTGGCCAAAAACTGCAAAAAAAAAAGGGGGGGGGGTAATAGGTTAGGGTTTATTTATGCGATGAAATTCTAGAGGACCAATAAATATATTGTAGAAATATACATGACTTGAAAATGTTAGGACACACTGAAAATAGTACTTAGAGACAAATTAATGCGAGTAGGAAACCATTTCATCCTGTCTGCTGCCTGGCACATTCTTGGTGCGGCACCAGTGCTCATATCTTGGATGATCAAATGATCCTATTTTTAGAAATTAAATACACATTTCTATGAGTTTATAGATACACATGGACTTAAATATGATTCAGCAACACTGAAGGAAATAAAACAAAATGTTAACAGTTGTTCTCTCTGTTGGTGATATTTGGAGTGAATTTAACTTTCCTCCTTTAGCTGTTCTGTATTTTATACATTTTGAACAGTGAAAATGCATTAATATTAATTAGGGGAAAATCACAGCTCTAGTAAAGCCATAGAATGAAAATATGCCTGCCTCAGTTCTCCATCTCCATGTGACCTGGCCCAGAGTGGGCACCAGTCCATGCTTGGTGACCAGGTGAGGGAGTGAGTTTACCTCCTTTTGCTGCTGGAGGTATTCTGAGGTCTCTCTTCAGGAAATGCTGGTAAAGTTGCATTTCTAGGATCATCCTGACTCCAACGCAGTAGTGCTTCTCCGCATCTAAAATTGGCCAAATATCAAAGCCATGAGACCCTTACCAAATACCAATCTCTTTTTTTTTGAGACAGAATCTTACTTTGTCACCCTTGGTAGAGTGCTGTGGCATCATAGCTCACAGCAACCTCAAACTATTGGACCCAAGCGATTCTTCTGGTCGCTGAGTAGCTAGGACTACAGGTACCCGCCACAACACCCAGGCTATTTTTTAGAGACAGGGGTCTCACTCTTTCTCAGGCTGGTCTCGAACTGGTGAGCTTAAGCAATCCACCTGCCTCAACCTCCCAGAATGCTAGGATTACAGGTAGGAGCCACCATCCCTGGCCCCAAGTACCAATCTTAAGTGCTTAGTGTGCTAAGGAAAGGTCATGCTGAAGGGGCTTTTACAGCTGGATCAATGATTCAGTCCTGCCCCTCCCATGCACCCATGAGGCCCTGGCCTACTGGGCTTTGGTTGACCAAAATAGGCCTGACATCACTGCCAGCAGCTGTGCTCAGCCAAGTAGAGGTTTGGGGGGATTGAGTAGAGGCGTGGTCTGTCCTTTCAGGGGGGCTGCCCCTTGGTATTATGAAGAGTCCCTTGGGGGTGCTCTGAACCATGTTCACTTACACATCTGTCGAGGTCTTAGCTCACAGAAGGGCATAGGGACCAGAATGTGAAAAGTGGGAGTCCCTTGGGTGGCACCTGTGGCTCAATGAGTAGGATGCTGGCCCCATATATCAAGGGTGGCGGGTTCAAACCTGGCCCCAGCCAAACTGCAACAAAAAAATAGCCGGGCGTTGTGGCATGTGCCTGTAGTCACAGGTACTTGGGAGGCTGAGGCAAGAGAATCACCTAAGCCCAAGAGCTGGAGGTTGCTGTGAGCTGTGACGCCACAGTACTCTACCAAGGGCAATAAAGTGAGACTGTCTCTAAAAAAAAAAAAGAAAAGAAAAGTGTGAGTCCCAGCTGGCTCTGTGCCATCCAGAACCACATGGGCTAGTGAGGTAAATTATGGGCCTCGGTTTCCCCATCTCTCCAGCAACCAGCTTTGCCTCCCACTCTCTACCAGTGGACAGGGCACCCGGTGATGGCAGGCCCTCTTCTCATTATCGCCTTTGTGAGGGTTGAAGGAGGGCCCCAATAACTCGCTAGTCAGCACCAGCCATCACTTCATTTATCACAGCTGTCAGCCAGATGGGGAAACTGAAGCCACAGAGGGGAAGTGACACACCAAGGTCACACACTGGGAAAAAAATGTGTGGGAAGAAGGTTCTCATCATCTACCAGGATCTTCAGGGACTCCAGGACAGGCCTGAAGGGGAGAAGCAGAGAGAAGGATGTTGCAGAGGGCTGGGAACTGGTCCCATTGGGGACAGGCTTACCTCACAGGATCTGCAAACATAGTCTAGCCTCAGGTTCAAATCCACCTGCATAGACCAGGGTAGAAGCAGTACTGCCCCTGACCAGCTGAGGGCGCCATTTTGCATTCTCGCCTCAGTTTGGTTTGGGTTTTTTTGTTTGTTTTTGAGACAGGGTCTTAACTGCATCATGTCACCTGGGCTAGAGTACAGTGGCATCATCATAGCTCACAGCAACCTCAAACTCCTGATCTGAAGCGATCCTCCCACCTCAGTCTCCTAAGTAGCTGGCACTACAGTGCACACTACCATGCCTGGCTAATTTTTTTTTTTAATTTTGTAGAAATAGGATGTCACTTGCTCAGGCTAGTCTTGAACTTCTGGCCCATCTCAGCCTCCCAAAGTGTTAGGATTACAAGTGTGAGCCACCAGGCCTGGCCTGTTCATCTTTTAAAAAGGGCCCAGGGGCTGGATGTGGCGGCTCACGCCTGTAATCATAGCTCTCTGGGAGGCCAAGGTAGGTGGATTGCTTAAGCTCAGGAATTCCAGACCAGTCTGAGCAAGAATGAGACCCCGTCACTACTTCAAATAAAAAACCTCGCCAGTCATCGTAACAGGCTCCTGTAGTCCCAGCTACTTGGGAGGCTGAAGCAAGAGGATCCTGTGAGTCTAAGAGTTTGAGTTGCTGTGAGCTAAGATGATGCCACAGCACTCTACCCAGGGTGATAGAGTGAGACTCTGTCTCAAAAAAAGAAGGCCCAAGGATGATGATAATTACTGAATTCAAGTTCTGAAATTCCAGGGTAAACAATTCCACCATTATCTTCTCAAAACTCAGCCTCCACTACACCCCATCTCTGCTTTAAAACTTTCCCATGGGCTGGGCGCCTGTGGCTCAATC